>JAJMJJ010000102.1:24827-46327 GCA_030568955.1 Geotrichum siamense (nom. inval.) | reverse complement strand
ATGTCCCCATATTTATATATATTCGGCAGGTGAAATTGAATTCAACTATTATTTTGCTGTGATCTTTTGTGTTTGGAGGTTACAATACTAATAACTATTTATTAACTAATTGGGATCTATGTACTTTGGTAGTTTTGTGGAGAGGCAATCAAAGCATATACAGAAATGTTATTTTATATTTATTAAATAGTTAACTATGTAAAACACATCTACCCCAATTCGTTAGCAGGCTTGTGGGGTAGATATTGAATTGAATTTTATTTGTTGAAATAAGATAGAATTCTGTCTTGATATTTTTTTCGTAAATTATTGTAAAGAATATTACTCAATTGAAATATCCCAATACAAAAAATGGTTGTCATGATGGATTAACTGTTAATTGGATACTACAATTTTATATATTCAATTACAAAGCATTGAACGTTGATTCAACTGCAAATGTGTTTGTTAGTAAGTACTACTACTACACTTACTGTAATGTTTGTACTCTTTTGAAACTTGGTAAATTTTGATGGTGCGAAACTTAAAAAGTATGCTGCTACAAGGAATTCATCTGATCCAGAAATGTGCTCAGCAGAGTTGAGTAATCTTGGTTGAGATTATTGCATTTTCCATAGGATATTTGCTCATTGTCCATGGTTTCTTCTACTATTAATTTGGAAAATCAATGATTATTTAAGTACCAAAACGGTTAAAGACGGTGATGGGGCTCTTAGAAGGTTCTGGAGGTCATAGCGTGGGGTTTGGGGATTAGTAAGACCTTAATGATAGGTAAATTTAATTATATTTATTTATCACATTCTAGACTTTTCTTGATCTTGCATAGACAAATTATAATTATAGTGATCCTATTTCGACTAAAGGAACTTACCATGTGAAAAACTAGCAAAATGAAGCAGTCATTGAACATTTAATAATATTTTATATTGATGAGTCAAGTAGGCAATAGATTGGTTTAACGGTGTCTTAGCAGACTGACTAGAAGATTGAGAAGTCAATATGTATTAAATAGATGCAAACTGAAATATATTTAACGAGAAATGAAATTTACCAACTTCCATACCGTTTAACGATTGAGGGTGTTAGACCATATCTTAGAACCTGATATTTACACATGAGATTAAGTTTAAACAAAATAAATTGTTTTACATAAATTGGATCTACCAACTTTGACTCCTTTAAGTCAGAAACAAACTAATTGCAGTGAGTGAAGAAATGTCCTTTTTGTATACTAAATTTAATTTAAAAATAAGAAAAAATAGTTTAGGGTGATACAAATGTAGGTTTACAACAACACGTGGTCGTGTTTATTTTATACACTTATTTTGTTGAGGTATATTTTCAATTAATAGTTGATAGTTCATGATCTAAAGTATAGAATGCTTTACAAAAAGTGGTTTCCGTTATGTCTCTGCAACTATTTGGACAAGTGAGACAAACAAACACGCGACCAACCAATTATTTCACAGTAATTAACACTTCTAGCAGCTTCGATCAACGGTAAATAACTTTTCTATGTACATGAATATTTGAAGTTTATTATGATAAACATAATAAACCATTGGGAATTGTCACCATAAAATAAATTTCATTTATCTGGTCTAAAACATTTCGCAACATTTTTTTTTATTTATTTTATTGGTTAGTACTATTGTATCATACAAATTTTTATACTGTGTTTATGGAACTTTTATGAGCCATCTTAATAACACCAAACTTCAATTGTTATTATATCCGGTCCAACTATGCAAATTTTGGTACCTACAGATATCTACAGGTACTATATGTGTGAATGTGGGTATGTATATACATACGTACATAGAAGTACACAAACACGCGGTAAGTAACTCCTTGTATTATTTATTATCAACTGTTGAAATATGATTTAAAACTTACAGATAATTGTGGTTTATAAATTGTCATGAAATTTTGTGTTCAAAAATTTCTGATAAATTACATTAATGTAGTATTTTGATTTCGTGTGTGGAGCGCATGCCTTTGTCACGTAAAATCTTACTTAAGCTAAACACTTCCCCAATTTTCATTTTGTTTCATCTCGATCCAGAAACTACATAATTCTGTACAGCAGCGGAGTTCTTTTTTAAAAAAAATAATGTAAGAACACATTATTATCTTGGTTTATTTATTGTACGTGTTCTAACAAGTGATTAGGTCGAGCATTTATAAGGTAATTTTGGTTGTTAGTGGTTATGGATTGGGTTGTTAACACTTGAATTATAGCTATCTATCTTGGGAATTAGATCATTTGGAACGACTGAACGTGAAGTTATTCAGTTTGGAACACCGTTAACGCTCATTGTGGGACAGAATGGCTCAGGGAAAACAGTATGTATTTGTTTAGTATGAATGATTTTTGAACCAATTTGACTAATTGGAATATTGATAGACTATTATTGAATGTTTAAAGTATGCTACTACTGGCGATCTTCCACCAAACAGTAAAGGTGGAGCATTCTTACATGATCCAAAGGTAATTGTTGACCAGATTGTTTTTCTTTTTCTTTTTATCAATGAAAATGATCTAACATGGATTTTTGAAGTTGGTTGGAGAACGTGAAGTTTTGGGTCAAGTCAAACTTGCATTTACTAATGTGAATGGTGCTAAAATGGTGTGCACTCGATCTATGCAGTTTACCTTAAAGAAAGCTACTGGTACATTTAAGACACTAGAAGGTCAACTTTCAGTTATGAATAATGGAGAAAGAAAAACTATTAGTACAAGATGTGCTGATTTGGATTCCCAGATACCATTATTTTTAGGAGTCTCAAAAGCAGTTTTAGATAATGTGATATTTTGTCATCAAGAAGAATCTTTATGGCCATTATCTGAGCCTTCGGTATTGAAAAAGAAGTTCGATGAGATTTTTGAGGCGTTGAAATTTATTAAAGTGTTGGATAATATTAAAGTTATCAGGAAGGATTACTCTACAGATATTAAACTTCAACAGGTTAATACTGATCATTTAAAAACAGATAAGGATCGAGCTGAAAGAATGGAAGATAAAGCGCGGGCATTGGAGAAAGAAATAAACTGTTATGTGGAAGAGGCTGACAAACTACGTGAAGAGATCGAATTTATTACTATTGAGACTAATAACCTGTTCAATTCTAATCAGCAGTTTCAAAAAACACTTTTTGAACTTGAGAGTTTGCAACATACTTATGAAGTTGGAAAAGAAGAGATCAATAGATTGATGGAAAATATAGAGATATTGAACGAAACTGACCAGGAATTGGAAGATAGAATTTTAAATTTTGATTCGAAGCAGCAGGAGCAAGTGAATAAACAGAACACATTACGAAAAGATATAGTTGCCACTAAATCTGTGATTGATGATTTACAAAAGCAACACAGTGATACTATTCAAAAACAAGGTAGACTTAAAGCGCAACATGATGCATATAAAACTAATATTGAAGAACGCCAGCAACAGTTGGACACTATTGCTGACACTTATAGCCTTAGTAAGACAAATTTGTATGATAATTTTCTTGCAGATTTAGTTGGGTATATGGAACAGCATAAGATCAAATTGGACACAGAGCGGGCTTCGAATTTGAAAAATGAGAATGAAATGAATAAGATTTTGAATGACATTACCACAGATAGGTTGAGAGAAGAACAAAAACGAGCATCATTAAATTCTGATATTCAAGCTTCAGAAGCGAAATGCCGAGCACTTCAAAATGAAATTGATGGTATTCAAGATGATGAAACAGCTGTATTATTTGCTCGTGAAAATATTGAAACTCAAGAACTTGCTTTAAGGAAAGAACAAGAAGCATTACAGAAACTTGTAGAAGAAAATAGTATCAGTATTTTGGAGACTGAATTGCAAAAGGTAGACGTTGAGACGCAAGAATTAAATGCAAAACTTAAAGCTGCCAATGAACAAGCAGATAGTCGATCTAAACTTGCATATCTTCGAAGTAGTATCAAAAGAAGAGAAGTTGCATTGAATACTTTGAAGCAAAAGAATCAGATAGAATTTGATAAGTTTGGAATTAAATTAGATAGACAAAGTCCTGGTGTAACTATTGATTTTGTATTACGAAAAATGATTGATGAGAAAACAGCCGAGTGTGATGATAAGAAAAAGGTTCTAGATGAATTTAGGAGAGAGTACTCAGGTAAAGAAGTAAGATTGGGAATGGCTACAGATGAATTAAAAAGGTGTCTATTTGAAATAGAGGAATTGGGTGAAAAAGTTGAACCAGTTATGGGAATTAAGAATCCTACATCTTTGCAATACGAAGCTAAGATGGATGAACTAGAAGAAACTGAAAGAGTTGCTGCCGAGAAAATTAAAAATCTTGCTGTATTTGAAACTACTGCTAGGTCAGGATTGGAAACTCTTGAACATGACAAAAAATGTTTTTTATGTCAAAGAGAATTTGACACTGAGGAAAGTATGTTAGAATTTGAAACCCGGTTACGTGAAACATTGCAAAGGATTGAACAAGCAAAGAATGGAATTGTTGAAGATGACCCTGAGGCTGAAGATTTGCAAAAGAGTTTAGAATTGGCACAAGGGAATTTGAAATGGGGTAGAGAAATTATGCCACATGTTGCAAGGTTAGAAAAATTAAATAATGAAATTCAACCTAAATTGGAGGATTTGATTGATGGTCTTGGATTGGAAATGGATACTTTGGAATTGAAGCAGACTAGTGCTGAAAATCAGTTTGTAGAAACTAAAGAGTTATTGGAGAATCTTGAGTTGTTGAGACGGGCTGCATCGGATATTGCTAGAGTACAAATTGAAATTTTTAATGAAACAACTCAAATGAACGATTTGGAAAGTCAATTGTCTGCAACGTCAGGGAATAATTTATCGAGTACTGAAATTTTGGAGTTGTTGGGAAGAGTCAATGATAAATATAAGAAGTTGAGAAAAGAATTAGATGATTTATTAGAAAAGAAAGGTAAACATCAAACAACAATTGGGCAGTTACAAACTATGATTGCGAATAAGAAGCAAGATATTGTGAAGATAGAAAAAGCATTAGAGGCTAAACAACAGAAAGAATTAATGGTTAAAAGTGAAAGAGGAGAAGTTATTTCGAAACGTAGAGAAGTAACGGAAGTTACCAAGCGACATGAAGAGTTTAAAGCCAAATTTAATGAACAACGGAAAGAACTAGATGAAATTAAGCTTGCCGGTACCAAAAAAGAAAAGGATATTTCTCTTAAGATAAATGAAATTCTGGAGCATATCAACAATCTCAAACGGTTATCTCGAGCTATTGACCAATACTTGCAATCAGGTACAGAGTCCGAATTACAAAATGTGAAAGGTATGGTTGAAACGTTGTCAAGTCATATTTTGGAATCTAAGAAACGACTTGAGCAACAGACTGATTTACTTGCTGAGAGTGATCATGAACTTTCTGATCTTGCAGGAGTTAAGCGTACCATTAATGATAATTTGCGGTTAAGACAGTTACGGCAGGAAAAAAGATCACGAGAAACACGGATTAGAGAACTTGAATCACGTAATGCAGAACATGATAGAGATCAATACGAAGTTGAGTCTCGACGATTACAATCTAAACTTTCTAACCTTAGCTCACAACATGCCAGTAAATTGGGAGAAGTTAAACAAATGGAAGATCAATTACAACAAGTTAATTCAGAATTGGCTACTGAATACAAAAATATTAGGGAAGTTTATAGAGAGGCAGTCATTAAATTGAAGGCTACCAGTGTAGCCAACGATGATTTAGGCAAGTATAGTAAGGCTTTAGAAACAGCTATTATGAGATATCATGCATTAAAAATGCAGGAAGTGAATGAAATTGTGGATGAGCTTTGGAAACAAACATATACTGGTACAGATGTTGATACCATTTTGATTAGATCGGAAAGTGAAAAGCCTACACGTTCTACTAACACCATTACTATGGGACCAAATAAATACAACTATCGTGTTTGTATGGTTAAACAAGATGTTGAACTTGATATGCGTGGCCGTTGTTCTGCAGGTCAAAAAGTTCTTGCTTCAATTATAATTCGTCTTGCTCTTGCCCAATGCTTCGGTGTACAATGTGGTCTAGTTGCACTTGACGAACCCACCACTAACCTCGATCGTGAAAACATTGAATCCTTAGCAAAAGCTTTATCCTCAATCATTGCAACCAGAAAATCTCAAAAGAATTTCCAATTGATTGTTATTACCCATGATGAATCATTTTTAAGGTATATGAATGCAGTCAATTATACCGATGAGTTTTATAGGGTGTCAAGAGATGAGAGACAAAAATCTAGGATTGAGTGTGAACCTATCAGTAAGATTATGGATTAATTTTTTAAGAAATTTATTT
Source organism: Geotrichum siamense (nom. inval.) (assembly GCA_030568955.1). Classification (NCBI taxonomy): domain Eukaryota; kingdom Fungi; phylum Ascomycota; class Dipodascomycetes; order Dipodascales; family Dipodascaceae; genus Geotrichum; species Geotrichum siamense (nom. inval.). The sequence goes on along the minus strand of JAJMJJ010000102.1, from coordinate 39,982 downwards.
ATCATAAACATATTTATCCGTCATATATCTACGTTTGAATATATTAAAATTGTTAAATACTTTATCCTAACGTGCCAAAAGGTAACTTTAAATTTTGTATAGTTCAGAAATGGGTAACAAGCCGAAATATCACCAAAGCTTACATAATCTAATTTAACTTATAAAGCAAAAGAATTTTTTTTTTTTTTTTCATTATTTTGTACGTTAAAATACTCATTAATTAAATAACATAATAAAAACTAAAAAAAGAAACAGACTCTTGTAAAAACTAAACATTAGGCATGATGAGAAAAAAAATATATATGAATAATAAACAAATTAACAAACTTTTTTTTTTTTTTTTTTTTTTTTTTTTGGTTGTTTTTGTATTTTAATAGAAGAAACAAAAAACAACAAAGTTCATAAAAAAAAAATAAAAAATAAAAAAGGGATCCTATAAATGACAAAACAAAAACAAAATAATTAAGGAATCACCTTTCAAATATGATAAAAAAAAAAAACAGGGAAAAGTTTAAGCTTCACCTAAGGCTTCGTCAATAGCATTTCTGTATTTACGTTGTCTGTCAGCTTGATCCAAAAAGATTTCATACTTTGCCTTCAAAATCTTTGAATTGATATGATCAGGTTCTTCGGGCATCACTACTGAACCGGGTTTGGTCATTGTTGACATGATATTCCACAACGATTTTTTACCATCGGCCGCAGCCTTTGCACCAATCATTGCACTACCTAAAACAACAGCAGCATCAATATAATGTGGGATAACAACAGGAAGTCCAGTAGCTGTGGCCATCGTTTGTGTAAGAAGAGGGTTTCGACACTGTCCACCAGAAAGAAAGATTTCTTTAATATTGTGACCTTCTTTGTTCATACTATCAATAATATGACGAGTTTGTTGGCCAATAAATTCTACTGCAGCATAGTAAGCTATTGCAATACTATCAAGACCAGTATTCATATTAATACCAACGACAGAACCTTTCATTCTAGGATCGGCAATAGGAGAACGATTACCGTGTAAATCACCGTAGAAGAAGTAGTGTCGAGCAAGATAAGCAACACTAGGAGCTTCTTCATCTACTCGCATTTTCTCAAGGAAAGTGTTTAGCCAGTCGAAGACAGAAACCTGCGCAGTAAGAGCAAGTTTACTAACTTCATTGTAGCTTGGGTGGGTAGTTAATACGTGATGAAGCAGTTCACCAGTACAAGATTGACCACCTTCCGCAAGCCATCTATTTGGGAAAATGACGTCACGGTAGGGACCCCAGACACCAGGAACAAAAATAGGATCCTTGGACATGACCATATGACAAGTAGAAGTACCAGCCACAGCAGCCATACGTTGAGAAACAAGGGCAATTGAATCTTTAAGGGACTTGATTTCTTCATTATCATCATCATCCTCATCTTCGTATCCTGGAGCTCCATTATAATCCACCTTTGCGGCAATAGTACCAATCCAACCAGCATAAGAATCGATGACACCTGAACCGACAACTACGTTAGTGGTAAGACCCATATTTTCAGCAACATCTTGACTCAAATAACCAATTTGCTGACCGGCAGACATGAAAGTACCATTTTCACCATTAACGCCTCCAAGTCTTCTAAAATTATCTTCAACAAGTTCGGGGAGATTAATTTGATCCAAGAACTCCTTTGACCAACCTTTAACTGATCCATCGATACCAACAGGTACGTAACCCTGTTTGCAAACGGTTGAGCAGAATGATCTATTTTCGGAACCAGTAGCACAATGAGTTAAGAAATCAGCCAAATCATAAAATTTGCATTTTTCAAATTGGCCTTCGGGCATATTTTCTTTCAACCATTTAGCTTTGGGGATTTCCATTTCAATTGACATTTTACCACCTACATATTTCAAGCAACTATGGCCAGTAGCGTTGATTTCATTTGTTTGATCGACGGCACGATGATCCATCCATAAAATAATGTTTTGATCATTAGCGTTCCAGTCAGGTCCTACAGCGACAGGCTCGTCGGATTGTTCATTTAAAACAACGAGAGAACAAGTAGCATCAAATCCGATACCTTTAACTAGGATTGGATCAATTTTAGCTTGGAAGACAGCACCTTTTACACATTGGCAAACAGCATCCCAAATTTCAGTCGAGGATTGATTAAAATAGGATGGTTTAGGTTCCCATTTTGTAATTGCTTGAGTTGTGACAGCAAGAATTTCACCCGAGTTATCAATGACACAAGCTCTTGCAGAACCTGTACCAACGTCGACACCAATGTAGTACTCACTTGTATCAGCAGTCATAATAATTTAATGATATTTGTAACGAAAAATAATAAGTTGTGAGAAAAGAAAAAAAAAAAAAAGTAAAGGAAAAAAAAGGAGAAAGAAAAAAAAAAAATGGAGACGAAATGACGACTTTTATATGAGTAAAGAAAAAAAGAAATAGTTTGGGTTGAGGGTTTTTAGAATTAAGACTGTGGGGATGAAATAAAAAAAAGAACAAACACAAAAATACCAAACAAGTTAGTTAAAACGCCATGAAAACAGGAAACTTTTCATGAAAATTTTTTTTCCACTTTGACAAAAGATGCATTGTAGGGAGAGCAATGCGAATAGAGGAAAAGGCGTAAAAAGAGATTAACAGATCATCAAGGTACAGCAGCGTATGGCACATGATATGGAACAAGGCAACCGACATAAATAAGAAGGCACCTAAAAATAAAATAAGCGGTACCTGAAAAGATAATCCGAACGGGTCTTGGTGGTAGTCACGGTAGTCGGGACGATGGTCAAAAAAGGAAACGGGACACATTCCATGCGTAGAAGACTTCCTAGAAGGGAAATGTATCCAGAAAAGTCAAATCAGGCGGAAGGTGTCAACTGATTCATCTCTGCTGCCTCCTCCTTTTTCCTGTTATTGGGGTCTCGTGATCCCCATATAAACTTAGCCTGACCGTTGACCGTAGCAACGACGATTGGGGCGATATGCTGTTGCTCATAGCATCGCTATTGGCATGGCTATTGGCATCGCTATCAGCATCGCTATCAGCATCGCTATTGGCATAACAGTGAATCTCGCCATGTTTCACATTCAGCCACAGCCTTTTTTTTTTTTTTGGCACAGTCGATTACACTGAGATATTGGGTGCGAAAGTCATGTGGTCTATGATTGGTGAAGAAATTAGAAAACAGCACAGCCTAAAACAGAAAATCAAAAAGGTGGAAAGAAGACAAAACCAGTGAAATTTTATATTTCAAGTCGCAGTTTTCCTCCTTTTCTTCTCCTCCTCCTCCTCCTCAATCCTTTCCCTCCCCGTGATCACTGTAGTAGAGTTCTGATAGGTCCATTACACCCCTGTTCATCACAGCGATTGATTTGGCATCAATAATATTGTCCCGTTAATCCCTTTCCCAGCTATTGGCCTGTCTCCTATCTCTTTTTATTTTCCCCCAGTAATCTCTTTTTCATCCATCCTTCCTTCTTCCACCCACCTTATCTACCCCCATTTACCTCTTCTTTTTCTGCCGCTATGCGTGACGTCCACAACCATCTGCTTTTTGAAGTAGCTACGGAAGTAGCCAACAGAGTCGGTGGCATCTACTCTGTCATTAAATCGAAGGCTCCTGTAACTTCAAAAGAGTACAAAGATCGCTACTGCCTCATTGGCCCTCTCAACCACAAGGCTGCCTCAATTGAAGTCGAGGAATTGGAACCTTCCAATCCTCACATCAAGGCTTCTCTTGATGCCATGTCTTCTAGGGGCATCAGATATCTTTACGGTAGATGGCTTATCGAAGGGGCTCCAAAAGTTTTGCTTTTCGACATTGGCTCCGCTTATCACTTCCTTGATGAATGGAAAGCCGACCTTTGGGCTGTTGCTGGTATCCCTGCTCCTTCGGCCGATACTGAAACAAATAATGCAATCATCCTGGGTTACATTGTCGCTTGGTTCCTCGGTGAATATGTCGCCCACGACAGCGATCACGCGGTGGTTGCCCATTTCCATGAGTGGTTGGCTGGTATCGCTTTACCCCTATGTAGAAAAAGACGAATTGATGTCACCACCATTTTTACTACCCACGCCACCCTTCTCGGTCGTTACCTTTGTGCCGGTTCCGTCGACTTCTACAACAACCTTCAGTGGTTCGACGTTGACGCCGAAGCTGGCAAACGTGGTATCTATCATAGATACTGTGTAGAGCGTGCCGCTGCTCATTCATGTGATGTTTTTACTACCGTATCCCATATTACTGCTTTTGAAGCCGAGCATTTATTGAAAAGAAAACCAGATGGTGTCCTTCCCAATGGTCTTAATGTTGTTAAATTCTCTGCTGTCCATGAATTTCAAAACTTGCACGCCATTCAAAAAGAAAAAATTAACAATTTTGTTAGAGGTCATTTCTACGGCCATTACGACTTTGATTTGGATAATACCCTTTACTTCTTCATTGCTGGACGTTATGAATACAGAAATAAAGGTGCTGATATGTACATTGAATCTTTAGCAAGACTTAATCATCGTCTTAAATCTTCCGGTTCTAAAAAAACCGTCGTTGCTTTTATTATCATGCCTGCTTCTACTCATTCTTACACTGTTGAAACTCTTAAAGGTCAAGCTGTTATTAAAGCTTTGGATGAAACTGTAAAGGAAATTCAACAAACTATTGGTCGTCGTCTTTTTGATCATTGTGCCAGAAATTCAGAACATGGTAAGGAAATTCCTGAATTAGATGAACTTCTTAGTTCTTCTGACAAAGTTTTGTTGAAGCGTCGTGTTTTTGCTTTGAAGAGAAATAGTTTACCTCCCATTGTTACACATAATATGTCGGACGATAGCACTGATCCTATTTTGAATCAAATTAGACGTGTTCAATTATTCAATCATCCAACAGATCGAGTTAAGATTGTTTTCCATCCCGAATTCTTGAATAGTAACAATCCTATTTTACCCATGGATTACGATGATTTTGTTCGTGGTTGTCATTTGGGTGTTTTCCCTTCATATTATGAACCTTGGGGTTATACTCCTGCTGAATGTACTGTTATGGGTGTTCCTTCAATTACTACCAATCTTTCAGGATTTGGATGTTATATGGAAGATTTGATTGAAAATTCTAGTGATTATGGTATTTACATTGTTGATCGTCGTTCTAAGGGAGTGGATGATTCCATCAATCAACTTACTGAGTGTATGTATGAATTTACAACTAAGTCACGTCGTCAACGTATCAATCAACGTAACCGTACTGAAAGATTGTCAGATTTACTTGACTGGAAGCGTATGGGACTTGAATATATCAAAGCACGACAACTTGCACTTCGCCGGGCCTATCCTCAAAGTTTTGATGACTCTAATGGTGAATCCAATCCATTCTTGTCTAACAGTCATAAATTGACACGTCCCCTTTCTGCACCTGGATCTCCTCGTGATAGAGCTGGATTGATGACACCAGGAGATTTTGGATCATTGCAAGAAATGAATGGTGATGATTATAGTGAATTGAAACTGGGTATGACATATGATGATAATGAAAGTGATGATGATCGAGAAGAAAATGTTTCCTTGAAGATGAGAACAAAGTAAATGTTCTTTTGAGTTGAAGAATTTCTTGTGTCTTCTTTCTGAATTATATTTTTTTTTTTTTCTTCTATATTATTTTTCTTCTTTATTTTTGTTTTTATTCTTTTATTTTCATTTTGTTATATCTTGAGTAGTTTTTTAATTTTGTTGTGTAACAAATTTCAAGCAACATTTTTGACCAAAAAAAAAAAAAAAGTACAAAGTATCTTCATTTATTCATGTATAGGTATAATATATTGTATAGGTGCCTATTTACATATGAATGTAACACTAGATATATATGATTTCAGTACAATACCTGTTGGATAAGATTATTAATTTGTAAGAATGGAAGAATGGTGGATAAAAATTATGCAGAGGGGAAAAAAAATAAAAAAAAAAAAAAAAAAAAAAAGAGAGAAACAAATACAATTGAGAGTATTAATGGGTAATATTCAATTTCCAAAACGTTTTGAGTACCGACAACTTATCCTCATCATCACCATTCATTGAACGAAGTACATTTTTAAGATTGTCCAATTTTGGAGGAGCCCCTGCCGCGGTTGGTGCCACGGGAGTACCATTCGAATTGATCAACCCCACAACATCATCACACGCACCATTATCTTTTGACATTTTACATAATGCCAATCTTGATAAATTATCCAACCCTCTTTTAGTCGCCAAAAGTTTTTCGACAATTTCCAATTCTAATACACGTTTATCTAGAATACTTTTTGAAGTTGATTTAAAATCTTGAGTAGATTGTAATATTTGAACCATTTCTAAACCGATCATGTCTTCTTTTCCCATTCCTTTACTCCCACCATCGTCGTCGTCGTATGTAAACTTTACTGCTTTGCTAAACTTTTCAAATTCGTTGTTCAAGACTTGTTTTAGTGACCGGTTGACTTCGTTTGAAATGCCCGAGAGTTGGTGTTCAAGATCGGTAAGGGATTGGTAGAAGTGGTAGTGGTAAAGGAAGGCATCGACATCGAAATTTTCGAGGTTTGGTTGTGTGCTTGGAACAACAACAACAACATCGTCGTCATCGTCGTCTGGGGTGGCTGTGAATGTGACATCAGTCGTATCGCCAGCATCATTGGTGGTGTCGGTCGAAAGTTGCGTAGTGAACGACGATCGTGTTATTGGCGTAGGTTTAGGGAGTTCAAAAAGCTCCTCGGATAGTGTCATTATATTTTTATTTTTTTTTTTTTTTTTGATTAGTTGGTCTACTGATTGATTGATCAAAACTACACAATGAGAAGGTCCTTTGCAAGAAATAAATAAACAATTTGTTCTTTTCCTTTTGAATCAATAAAATTATAAAACTTCGGACATAGAACTTGTGATATAAATTTTAGAGTAGGATGACCTAAAATGGGAAAAGGAAAAAAAAAAAGTTATAAATAACCCATCGAAAAAGTAGAACGATAAAATTTTCATCAACAAAAATAATGGATTTTTATAAGGTACAAAAAAAGTATATATATATATACTATGTTCAACAAGAATATATATATATCAACAATAATTAAAATAAAATAATGTAATACTTTTTATTTTTTTTTTTTCAAGTCAATTTAATTCAAAAAAAAAATTCAATAATTTAAAGAAGATAAGCAGCAGCAGCTACAACACCAGCAAGAGCCAAGTTGTTAACAGAAAGGGAACCAGCAGCGTTGGAGTCACTTGAGGATGTAGTAGCAGATTCAGAAGCTGAGGCTGATGATGAAGATGAAGCAGAGGAAGAGTGGGCAGTGGTTGAAGCGGAAGTGATGGTGGAGTTGGTGTAGCTGGAAGTGCTAAATGTGGTGGAGTTGGTGTAGCTAGAAGTGATGGTGCTGGAATTGGCGTAGCTGGAAGTAATGGTACTGGAAGCAATCATGGAGCTAGAAGTCGAAGACAAGCTGGAAGAAGAGGTGATGGCTGAAGAAGAAGTGGATGTGACTTTGGTGGAAGAAGGAGAAGAGGAAGAAGAAGATGATGATGATGATGAAGTAGTAGAGGTAGATGAAATGATAGAAGAGCTGGTAGTAACAGGAGTCTGACCAATAATAGTAAAGAAAGGTGAGTAATTCACATCATCTGTATTATTGTTGTTGATAATTTCCAATGCATAATCAGTACCAGTATAAAGATCTTCAGGAACATACCATCTAACAGCACCCACATTTGTCAATCCTTCAGAAATAATCAATGCAGTCTCTAAATTAGAGGAATTACCTTGTTTCAAAAGCAAATCAACAGTATCACCACCATCAGTATTATTCCAACGAATAATAAAAGCTTCACCAGCTGTTAAAGTATCATTACTGACGGGAGTTGTGAATGTGTTTAATGCCATAACAGCAGTGGCAGAAACTAAAGATAGTAAGACAGTTGTAAATTGCATTGTTGTGTAAAGTAAATAGTAACAAAAAAAGAAGGTGAATGATTTAAAGAATGAACTAGTATGTTGTAGTTAAAATAAAATAAATATTAGTTAAAGAAGAAAGAAGAAGAATTAGAAAAAAAAAAGGGGAAAATATTGGTATTTATTTACTAAAAAAAATTTCTTTTCGCTTAACTTTGGTTACTATGGCAACACCTGTTAACCGGATATCGCTTCGCCATTGCCCCTTTTTACTTTTCTATTTCACCTCTTTATTTCGCCACTGCTGCTATTATTACACCAACCACCTTCTTTTAATCACCACCATCCAACATAATCACCGCCAACGTTTTTTTTTTTCTTTTTATTTTTTTTCAATTGACTCTACACAGTAAACCTTAATGCTACTCAACGTTTTTATGTGTCAATAGATTTCCCCAATCAATTATTGACTTACGTATGTTCTTCCCTCCACTTTAATTTTCCTTCAATTGTTAGTATGTATATACTTAGTATACATACCATGATAATGCCGTATATTAGAGACTCGGGAAGACACGAGTAGATTATTCATTTTTCATACAAAAATTTATTGTGACAAGCCACACCCAAAAACTTTACGCACAACGAATCTTTTTAAAGTTATAAAAATAACCCAAAACCCACTTTGAACCCTCCTTCCCCCTTTTTTTTTTTTTTTTTAGATTTTTTTTTTATTTTGATCCCAAAGCTTTTTTTTTTATCTAAACCCTAACTCAAAAATCTTGGTAAACCTCTCTACAAAAGATATGTACATATATATTATCATCAGTACATAGATTTTAATTGCTACGATTACTACGTCGTGTATTATGGCATAGATACATATGTATGGCATGTGTTAAGCATAATAGAGATATATATATTTTTTTTCTCTTTTGTGTCACGAAAACGCCTTCCTCCAATACTTTGCAATATACACCCGCACATGTATGTATACATATGTACATACATGGTGACATGTCATATCATTATCCAAATACTTCTAATTTTGTTCAAATGTTCACACATCCTTCTTCTAATCTTCCGATAAATTCTTATCGCGTCATTCAACAATTTTAAATAAGTTGCACTTCTATTTGTTCTTGTCTTCGTATATTAGGTGATGGTAGTTGTTGTCAATGATTACCATAGAGCCCCTGGTATTGCACAGTATTAAATACTAAATCTCATTAATGATATAAAATAGCGCACTAATTGAAACCAGATCCACTACTAGAGCATTAAATATATCATGAAATTTTTCTTGACAATATATATATATAGATGCATATTCTCCATCAATCTACATTTGCATTAAACACCAGCTCATTCTTGATACCAGCACCAAATATTTCTAGAACTATATGTACTCTAATATTATCCCTTTGATTTTAGAGTGTCACTTTTGTTTCCGAAGCGAATATCATCTTTTGGAGACTCTTAAACAATACTTTACACCAGCATTTGGTTTACAATCTCACCAATTATTGTTATTATCCAAAAGAATTAAGTTCTTTTTTTTGCTTTTTAGTTGTTTCTCGCTTACTGTTCCATCGAAATCCTTTTTTTTTATGTATATAGAGAGAGATTATGTGATACCTGTAAATATTTTTCTTTACTGTTGTAAGCAAATTATATTTGAATTTTGGAGCACAGTGTTCATCCAGAACGCACACATGTAAATATTTTTTTTTTTTCTTGTTATTTTTTTTTTTTATTTTTATTTTTTTTTTTTTTAAAAAAAAAACAAGTTCATGGGATTATACTACAAATAAAGGTGTGATCCAATTCTACTCATTCCTCAGGTGGCACTATTTAGGAAGTTTGTGTTGTACATCTAGAATTAACATTTTTAGGGCAATTTTTATTTTCTTAATACGACAAAGGAAGAAAGAAAAAAAAAAAAGGTCAACCGTTGTGTGAACCTTAGGATTCCTGATCTAGTGAGGTACTTGTGTACATATACGTAGGTACCTACGATTTATATTAATCCATTGTCGTGTGGTAATTTTTGATCACATAAACCAGTTGTTTCCTGATGTGGGTTAATTGAAAGTCAACAGTTTTATACAATGTATGTTATATATATGTATATACTGTATTGTGTATTATAATTTATTACACATACGTTATCAACACATGTGCATAGATTATAAATATGGTATCTGAGAGTTTGATCAATACTGTGAAATTGTAGAAATGTGTGTTTTAGTTGTGCAATGTTTTGTTACCGCGATGGATTCAAATTGAATGCTAGTAATTTCTACATACATACGAAACAGATACTACACCACGGACTATTTGTTTGAAAAGAGAAAAAGCTAAAAGTAGTAGTAGTAGTAGTCGGAAGAACCTTCCTGTTCAAGTTAAAATTTCCAGTCATTTAATCCAACAGCCTTACAAATTCTTTTCTGGTTCTGATATCCGCTGACAAAGTTATCGCGCATAGCTGACAATACAGACCTTTTTTTTTCCATCATTTTCTTTTGCTCTGTCCACCTTAAATTTTCTTTCCTTCTTTTATTCCATCGTCAACTTCAATATTACATTACATACGGATATATATTTAAAAGGAAATAAATCAGTTGAAAAATAATCAAATACAATGTCTACAGAAGGTAAAACTATTACTTGTAAGGCCGCTATTGCTTGGGAAGCTGGTAAACCTCTCTCGGTGGAAGATGTTGAGGTTTTGCCTCCTAGAGCACATGAAGTGAGAATCAAGATCGCCTATACTGGTGTTTGTCACACTGATGCTTATACTCTTTCAGGTAGCGATCCTGAAGGTGCTTTCCCTGTTATCCTTGGACACGAAGGTGCTGGTATTGTTGAATCTGTTGGTGAAGGTGTCACTAACGTTAAGGTTGGCGATCATGTCATTGCTCTTTATACTCCTGAATGTCGTGAATGCAAGTTCTGCAAGTCAGGAAAGACTAATCTTTGTGGCAAGATTAGAGCTACTCAAGGTAAAGGTGTGATGCCCGATGGTACCACTAGATTCAAGGCCCGTGGCCAAGATATCCTTCACTTCATGGGATGTTCTACTTTCTCTGAATATACTGTTGTCACTGACATTTCAGTTGTTGCTGTTGATCCTGAAGCCCCTATGGATAGAACTTGTCTTCTTGGCTGTGGTATTACTACTGGTTATGGTGCTGCCACGAACACTGCTAATGTTCAAGAAGGTGACAATGTTGCTGTTTTTGGTGCTGGATGTGTAGGTCTTTCAGTAGTTCAAGGTGCCGCTTCTCGTAAGGCCGGTCGCATCATTGTTGTTGATATCGATGACAAGAAGCAAGAATGGGCCAAAAACTTTGGTGCTACTGATTTCATTAACCCCACCAAGGTCAATCGTCCTATTCAAGAAGAACTTGTTGAAATTACTGACGGTGGTCTCGATTTCACTTTTGATTGTACTGGAAATGTCAATGTTATGAGATCCGCACTGGAAGCTTGTCACAAGGGCTGGGGACAATCAATTATTATTGGTGTCGCTGCTGCTGGTCAAGAGATTTCCACTAGACCTTTCCAATTGGTCACTGGTCGTGTCTGGAGAGGTTGCGCATTCGGCGGTGTCAAAGGCAGAACTGATTTACCCGGTATTGTTGATGATTATATGAACGGTAAGATCAAGGTCGATGAATTCATTACTCATAGACGTCCTCTTGCTGAAATCAACCAAGCTTTCGAAGATATGCACAGTGGTCAATGTATCCGTGCTGTTCTTAATTTCAAATGACTTTCTAAATCAAGTCATTTATAGTTGGCGGTGAATATATGTAATGAACATATGTGCAAATGTGTAAAGTTTTTATCAGCAAAGAAAAGAAAAACATGAAATCACACACATGTATTTTGGTAATTTATATAGAGGGATACTGTCTTCTATATTTATACTTGTGTCCAATTTTCTTGACTAGCAAGGTTTTTATTCAAATGTATGGGAGGGGTGGATAATAAATCCCTTTTGGGACAACAAAATAAAAACCACAAATCATCGTCGGGAATTTTGCCCTGACCAATTTCAGAACAAACCTTTTTTTTTTTTCTTATTCAATTCTAGTAAAAAGATAGAATGCCCTTCTTATACAAGTACTATTCCTTGCAACAAATATAGTTAAAAAATTTAGATACCATTACAAGTAAGTCAAATGGGGGAGGGGTTTTTGATGTACTCTATAGAATACTACGTTAAATCCATAAGGAAGAAAAGTAATCATTCCTTTTTCTTTCCAGTCTCTTCGCAAATGGAAATAAATTGTTGTTGGATGTTGTCTGATTCATAAACCAATATTTGAATTGGCTTTGTAAAACCTTCCAAAGGTTGTAATTGTTATTAAGGACAAAGATTGATATGCAAAGAAAGAAAAAAAAAACAAGAATACACGATCATACAAGATATAGAGTGATAATAAGAAGAAAATAAATAATGATTATGCTAATAAATAACCTTCGATTTCCATTTTGTTGCGACTCCACGAGCTAAGAAAAACATCAAAGCACCACACAAATAACAACCAGCACTAAAACCAATCAAACCAGAATAGTTTGTACCACCTTGTCTTTGTAAAATTTCACCCGCAATTGGCATGCCTGTTAGGGTACCAAAAGAAACAAAGAAATAACAGGTTCCGTAACGTTTACCATAGTCTTCAGTTTTGCAGATTTGAGAAATGCAAACTGGGGTTAGACTAATTCCGGAACCGCTGAAGACACCGAAAAGAAATGAGAAGGCGATTATGGCACCGACGTTGGTACCGGCTGGCATCCAGATGCAGAGGCATGTTAGTGCACAGATGGTGGCAGTTCCAAGCATAACATTGAAACGACCAAAACGATCAGCAAGATAGCCAGGCATGGCTCTACCAATAATTGAGCCTGCATTGAGAATTGACAAAATTTGGTATGAGAAGGTTTCGCTAACGCCATGACTTAATGCATATGATGAGATATAGGTGATAGGGATGAAAAGAGCCCATTCAATAAGAAAAACACCAGCAGTTGTTAATGAAAACCTGATGTCCTTAAATGCTGTAAGATCTATCGTAGCTCCCGCTACTGATTTTTTCAAGGGAAGTCTAGTATGTGTAAGAAGAATGGCGACTACACTAAGAAATATATCAATAAAAGCCATAACTCTAATAGACCAAGCATAACCAATCTTTGGCATCAGATCAATCAATACTAATGGAAAGATGACACCTCCCATAGCACCTCCAGAAGCACAAATACCCGTAGCCAATCCTCTTTTCTTGTAAAACCAATGCCCAACTACCGTGACACAGGGTGTAAATACCATCGAACAAGAAATTCCACCTAATACACCAAATCCCAACATAAACTGATAATATTCTGTACATTGAGCCAGAATAAATAATGATGCTACAGTGCCAATACACCCTGGTATTAACAATATACTAATACCATATGTATCAAAAATAGGACCTACTTGGACACCGCCAAAGAATAGTAGGAAGGAAAAAACTGAGAAGATCCAAGACACTTGAGCATCTGTATAATCTGCTAACTGATGTGTACTAAGCCAAGCTTGTAAATATCCCATCGTATTCGAAATACCCATCGATACCGTCATGGCACACCAAGCTCCCAGTACTACACCCCACGCTTTCCAACCGCCGTCTGGAAAGTCATCATACGTTTCTTTTTCAAAATAATCATTTGACAGAGCAAATGAATGAACTTCTGCCGAAGCCCCATCTTCAAACTTATCAATCTCTTGCGAAATTTCAAGTTCTGACTCTTTCACGATCATCGTATATGTATCAGAAGCAGCTTGCCGGAAGTGGATTGTATTTTGCAAATCAAGTGGAGCTAAAAGTATCAGTCGAAGATACTTATTCCAAGGGCGTGACAAAAGATAGAAAATTAGCTAAAAAAGAAGTTTATAAATGAAAAACACATCGACCACCATTGAGATTTATTTAAGAAGAGAGACAAAAAGATATGAAAATAATTTTGTATGGTCCTAGGCCCGACGGCTATTATAGGATATCCCAAAAGAAATATATTTTCGGAAACAAATTCCCAAGTGAAATATTTTTTTTTTCTTAGCATAGCACGGCTTTACACCCTATAGCGCCAATTATAAAGCTTTCTCACTCTGTCTATACCCTTCTTCAATATTGAATCTTTGAAACTTTGTAGTAATTGAACAATAATCAATCATCAACACAACAAAATTTTTCACGATGCACAAAACAATTTTTATTATGGCGTGATAGAATTGGATCCTGAGAACCGAGCAGTGCTTTCCCTTTACCAAGTGACTCTTTTTTGTTTCTAAATCAAAACGCCCTCACAACACCAATCATCTCCCTACTGTCTACATATATACATATCTACAACCATATAAAGTTATTATATCTTCAATCTTTGTTTTTTTTGTCACTTAAAGTAAAATATGTATACGAAAACAGAAGTGCACCTGAAATTACGGACTTCAATCCGGAGTTAAAAACAGCGATAAACCAGAGTTATATCCGAAGATAATCAATCTGGAAAATTACAGATGATAGATGGTTTATTCAAATGTGAAAGTTGTCATGAAATAGAAATTATAAGTATATCTATAAAGATTAAAATCTAATCATGATTTTCGAAGATAATAAAATAGAAACCGCATGATTAAAATTGATTATCATCAATAAGTATGTGACATGCATGTATGTTGATGCGGTGGTCAAGTTTTTTGTCTCTTACACCTGCACTCCTCTCTAGATGATAGGTCCCATGAACCTTTGGCTTGTAATTGTTTTTTCCTTGAAGAGATTATTCTCTACGTTTGGAGGTAATAATTTTCTGTACTGGGATGATCTAGTTTTCCCATTGCACGTTAGTTAGTTTTATTACTGATTTCTGTAAAATTTAGCACTATCCTAACTATAATAATTCAAAAGACGCAGGGAGAGAAAAATGTGACATTGAAAGCCTGTATCAGGCAGATTTTAACGCAGTCTTCTCTTATATAATGTTTTATTTTGTGATTATTTTATTTGTACGTTAGTATTCATTTTATATTTACTTATAAGATTTTATATAGGACTATAAACAGAATGATTATTATTATTATGTACCTAGCATCATACACTCTCAGGTTACAATGAAGAAATGTCAATTTTTCCCTTGTTTTTAAGTATTTTTTTTTTATGAATTACTACAATTAGGAAATTGACTCCTCTCGTTGTGTTGTTAT
>JAJMJJ010000102.1:0-24727 GCA_030568955.1 Geotrichum siamense (nom. inval.) | reverse complement strand
CTTTTTTTTTTTTTTGTTTTTTTGCTTGAGCAAAATATATAGAGACAAATTTAGAAAACACCGGCCGAAAGCTCATTATTAGACTCCAAAAAATTTTCTAGATTTTCAGTCCCGGGTAAGAATATATCAATTGATCTTGAGATCATTAAGTTTTGTACTAATCTCATAAACATTCAATACATACTTGCGTTCAACGTATTTTCCAGGATAATAATAATTGTGTATTGTAGCGAAATATGATTAAATTTATCAAATACCTCTTTAATTCTAGAATAATCTCCCGCTAATACTAGAAAATAGGGCAGTTTTACCCGCAGCATATATACATAGGTATTTACTTGGAGTATATCATTTCTTAAGTACAACTTAATAACTTTACATACAATTAATATACGCTGAAATGTTTGTACGAATTAGAGAAAAAATATATATATATATCACAAAAGTCCATTTTAGTAATACTACATAGAATTCCAAAAAAATAATACTACTCGTGACCTGCGGAGAAATAGAAAAGTGGATAAACGGAAGGGATCTGCCCACACGGAAATATCACTCCATACACATTGAATTTTTCAATTGACCAAACTCTAACTAATTACATATCCACCGCCTAGATGTTTCCTTTGGTTAAAAATCATAAGCTTTTATTTTTTAATAATATACATCATAAAACTAGTGTAAAATCATAACTACACTTAGGCACCAGTGACAAACTCAACACCCTTCTTGATGTTACCCTTAAGACCATCAATGGCAACTTCCAAAAGCTTCTTCTCATAGTCGTTAGCCTTATTCAAGGGGTTTTGGAGCTTCTCAGCACCGTCCTTACCGAATTCAACAGGAACGGAGAAGAAGTCAACACCAACGGAGGCCTTAACGTCTTCAGCACCAGTGATACCATCAAGGTAGACGAAAGAAGGAGCAACAACACCAGATTCACCAGCAGCACCCTTAAGGACACACTCAGCAAACTTGTAACCGGCATAAGCCATAGAAAGAGTGGCAGAACCACCACCGTTCTTGGCCTTAACAACTTCATCACCACCGAATTGGATACGGTTAACAAGAGCATCAAGCTTGTCAGCAGGGATAGAAACACTGGGCTCAGTAAGAGAAAGGAGAGGAACAATGGTTTCACCAGAGTGACCACCAACAACAGGAACGGTGTACTTTTCAGGAGACTCATCACCAATGACAGAGGCAGTGAAAGTAGAGGCTCTAACAACATCAAGAGTGGTAACACCGAAAAGCTTCTTGGGGTTGAAAACACCAGCGGCCTTCAAAACCTCAGCGGCAATAGGAACGGTAGAGTTGACGGGGTTAGAAATAATGAGAATAAAAGCAGTAGGACAAAACTTGGCAATTCCTTCGATAATGTCCTTGACAATACCAGCATTGATCTTGAAAAGGTCATCTCTGGTCATACCAGGCTTTCTGGGGATACCGGCGGGGATGACAACGATGTCAGCACCAGTAAGAGCAGTTTCAAGACCACCTTCGTCTCTCAAGGCACCAACAACCTTACCTTTGGTGCAAATGTGGTCCAAGTCGGCAGCGACACCAGGAGAGTTGACGACATCGTAAAGAGCCAATTCATCGACATAGGGGGAAATCTTAAGAAGAAGAGAGAGGGGTTGACCGATACCACCAGCGGCACCTGCGACGACAGCTTTAACCATTTTGACTATAAGATTTTATGAGGAATACAAAGAATTGAGGGTGTGGGAAAAAAATAGAAGACGAAAAAAACAAGAAAAAAAAAGGGGAAAATGAATTGATTTTATAGTTTCTTCTTCGAGTGAACATGAAGCAGCAAAAGGTGTTGGAAATTGAGTTTTCCACCAAATTTTATTTCTGGGGAAATCCGGTCCCAGTTTTACCCTGTGCTGTTCTCCTCTTTACGCTTCTAATATCGGACGATTCTATTGGTCAAGACACCTTACTGGTTCAATTGCGTTAATCACGTTGGCAATGGTATCAATTGAGTCAACCAGCCATTCAGAGCCACCAATTTCTCGATACATTCCCCAGAATCTATCTCGTCCCTGAAAAACTTCAATACTCGAGTTCCCGTGCTTTCTCGTACTCGTTCCCCGATATATTCCCGTGAACCCTGTTCCAAAGCTGACAACGAGAACAGGTTATCCGGAATATTATCTGTGTACACATGCATGTATCCATATGTGCGCAATTCTGTCCATGTAACATCACGTGCATGTTTATTTTAATATTTGTTATGTAATTATTGTGTAATATCGTATTATAGCTCACAGAAGATGGATCGCAAGACTCAGATGCCGACATCGAGATTACCAATTTCCAACAAATTAATTGCTGAAGAAAAAGGCGTACAAACCAATTAATAGTTTTAACATAAAAAGATGATTGCAATATTATAGTGGACACAGCCAACATGGCGTATAGATGCTTATATTAACAATGGTCCAGTTTTGTATAACATACAATCGTCCGTGATGAAAATGGATTATCGGTCAAGCCCCGTCCATTGTCCATTGACACAAAAGTTCAATGATATAAACGTGATGGTGACTACAAGTATGAAGGGTTATAACATCGGATAATAAATTGTCATGTAATCAGTTTTATAAGTATACCCAATCGATGAAAATGTATAAAAAATATTATGAATTTCACAGTTGTTATGCAAACAATCAAATGTTTCAATGAGTTCACATATATAGAGTATTTCAACATTGAAGTTATCAGATGTTTGTAAATAATTAAATATTTTAGAACATTCACATCAGTATTGTTAAAATGTATATAAAGAATCAATAATGGAATTATGTGCTGTATGTTCAAATATTAGCTATTGTATATAATAATTTTTGATGTCTTTTAAATGAGCAAACTGAATATTGTTTTATTTTTTAATTAAAGCATTTTTTGGCTCTGGAAGAAAGTTTTTTATAAGGAACTAGCTTAATAACGATGAATTAATATCCATTTTTCAGAATTAGTAACCTACCTAGCTATCTAAATACCTAGGTGTTACGTAGGTATATATCTCTGTATATGTCAATACTCTTGTGTTAATTGTAAATATTCAAGTATATTGGTTTTAATTGATCAATTTGTATCTAAATGCCTTGGAAGCTATTTTCACACATTCAACCTGTATTTAAATCAGCAATTACACAAATGTAGTTAAGGTTCTTCACATTCGTCGATTTTATTCAATTATGCTTTTAGTTATATTAATATTCATTGTGCTTTAACCTATACCAAAGGAACAAACCTCTTTTTTTGTTGTTCACCAACCAGAGTACAATCAATTTGTAATATAATTTACACCAAATATATTGTTATTTCTCTTCAAAGCTTTACTCCCTACATCCATGCTGGAAATCTTGCACTTTTCACTGGAACATCCCTATCACACACAACCTCAACAGGAGCTACTTTCGGCCATTCAAATTTAGATATTCGCCAACCAAACTCATGTATATTATCTTCTTCTCTGCTTTTATTACTTCGACGTAATTGTTGCTGTTGCGGATTAAGAGATACAATTCGTCGAACAGTGTTTAGTCCATGTCGTCGTGATTGACGAGATTGAATGGTGTAGAATGAAGAAATAGTGGTGTTGGATCGTTGATAGGGATCATTTTGGGCAGCTCGGTACTTGGTAGGTGGGAAAGGTGGGACAGAATTGAAATCAATCCATTTACTGATAAGATCAATATCATAGCAATCAAAGGGAGGGGAAGAGCTAGGAATTATTATTTTTATTATTAACAAAACTGATAATAGCTAGTAATTATTATGCTGAAGTATATGTAATGAAAAAGCACATTTGAACATATTCTTACACATACGTAAATTGAATATGCGTATGTACATATGATGCACCACTTGGAATACCAGGAAATCGCATGGTGGGATCTACATACATATGATGTGTGTATGTACGCATTTGTGAGGTATGGACAGAAAATAAAATGGTGGGAGAAATTAATTGTCTATCAATTAAATATGTGAGAAATTTAGATTTCCATTGTGAATTACATGTTCATGCTATTTAGAGCAACTTGGAGGCACCACCATATCCAGTAAGGAAAGCAGCTAACCAAAACAAGCCATCTGTTCCATTAAGAACTGAAGACAAGAGACCAGGACCAGGGCAAATACCTGAAAGACCCCAGCCAACACCAAAGATAGCACTTCCAATAACCAACTTAGGAGTAATTGTAGTAAGATCAGTAGGAAGCTCGTACTTTTCGCAGCAGGTAGGGTGGTCCTTAGTCTCCTTCATGTAGAATTCAATAAAATTAGGCACTAACCCAAAGGCTACAACCATCAACAAGGAGGGATTGAATTTTGCAGGAGTAGGAAGAGCAAGGAAACCAAGAGTAACACCAGGAGAAGCCATACCAGATATCAAAAGACCTAAACCAAATACGTAGCCGGCAAAAGCAGAAGCAATAATTTGTGATACTTTACTACCTTTCTTGAATACAAACTTTCTGAGAAGATAACGAGTAGAATAGACAATAGCAACAATGGCAGCGAGGAGTTCTTTACGGCCTTGATCAACAGAAACAAGAGTATAGGGAGCAGGGACAGTCATAGGAGCGGAACTAGCAAGGTAAGCAGTAAGCATACCAACAGAACTGAATGTAGCAGCAGCAACAAGGGATCTTAAACTTCTACGGGCCAATCCAACCAGCATGTGTCCTGAAGTACAACCAGATCCAAGCTTAGTACCAATACCAACCAACAAACCAGCAATTGGGATAGTCCATCCACCAACAGCAGAGTAGTCAGGAGTGAACTCGGTAAACCAGAACTTTACAGACAAAGCACTTGCCACGATACCAACGATCGTTGAGACGTTGAAGAGATTAGGCTTTGCTAATGTGTTGAAAAGCATGGAAGAGCAACCCAACACTCTACCTGAATCGTAGACATATGAAGAAGACGATACGTGAAGCAAAAGAGCTCCTACACTTGCTTGAAGGTAATTGAACATTGTTATAATGATCTATGGACGACAATTGATGAAGCTGATGATGGAACAAGAACTTGATCCAGATAAGAAGAAGGAGAAAGAGTAAAAAGGGCGAATTCTGGACTAGAAATACATGATTCTTCTCGGCGTCGGGCTTTGTAAATTGCCGCCGTTTCCTATTAAGGAATATTGCCATTATGGGCAAATAACAGCCTGGCCTGAGCCAAAATTTACAACGCGTGAATTTCACATTATGATTGATAAGCAGTAGATTCCTAACTAATCTTCTAGATTTATTACCATTATCAACATGGAAGAATGGTGATTTCTATAAGTTATATATTATGTAGGACTTTAATCTGATTTGTTATTACTCACACGTTACTCGACAACTCTAACGCTCAAATATCACCACTACTATAAATTGATTTGGATAATCATAGATATTACATGCATACATATAGTAATAAATTATAAAATTAATTAATAAATAAATATCCAACGTCCCTCTAAAGCTCGGAGTTCCCAGTAATACATCCAGAAAGTTCTAGATATTCAGCGGTAAATACAGTCATTATTTGAGCCCAATCATGAATTGCTACAGGATCTAAATTTCCTCCATGATCTTCTAACGTGTGCCAAGTAGTTGGGAATGGAACTGGAATTAAATGAAGTACACGTACCTGCTTTTGTAAAAAAGGTACATGATCGTCTCCTAACTGACTCGCCCATTCATACTTTTGAGCCTTTCTAAGCCAGTTAGGTGATCCACGTCGTGCCAATGTTAGTTTTTCATGTTTCAATGTCTTCTCTATGTTCTGAAGACTCTCGTGAAGAGATTGAGTGCTGCTATAATAACTATAGATTGTTGGATCCTTGGCCCCTAACAGATCGAGGAGAACAAAAGTATCGATTAAATCAAGTTTGTTTTCAAGTTCCCACTTCTCGGCGAGATGTTTAGCACCATATATAGAATCAGAATCAGACCATTCGTGAAATGCTTC
Source organism: Geotrichum siamense (nom. inval.) (assembly GCA_030568955.1). Lineage (NCBI taxonomy): Eukaryota > Fungi > Ascomycota > Dipodascomycetes > Dipodascales > Dipodascaceae > Geotrichum > Geotrichum siamense (nom. inval.). Next base: position 18,748 of record JAJMJJ010000102.1, on the reverse strand, counting down.
TTCGCCATCTAAAAAAATGATCTGAAGGCCCAAAATACTCGATTTCTGATTCCAAGCATGGGTCAGAACAATGTCGAGTTGCTTAACAATGTACATTAATAAAGCACAAGGATAAGCAGAGTCAATTGCTCCGATAAATCCTTCAGGTTCAATTTTCGAATCATAATGTGCTACCAAAGTTAATCTTTTTACAGGACTGGCATTGGGCGGATCTCTGGAAAATATCAAATTCGTAAAATTTACAAAACCAGTAGTTGGAGTTTCTGCAGTAAATGAATCTTCCTCGATGTTCCATGAACTGTCAAGAGTCTGGAAAAAGTCTATAAAGTGCTTGCGTACATCCTTAGAGCCTACTGAACCAGGAACGCGAGGTTGTAAGATCGGTTGAAGATAGCCATTTGAATTTTCTGGATTTAATAGGTCGATTTCCTTGTGATCACTAAAATATCTCAATTCATGATGTTTCAGTTTTGTATATGCAATACAGACGTTCAATAGATAGAATAACAGCGGATTAAATTTCATGCTGAAATCCGTAATTTTCATCCTTTGGGAGAGCTTGTTATAAGTGATTTCATACCAAATGGGTTAAAAATAACGAGGTTAGGGTAATGAATGTTCATTTTCACGATTGCGTGTCTGTAATCTTAACCTTGGAAGATTACTCAGAACATCTTATGTAAACCGATTTAAAGTACCTTGACGGGTTAATTGATTTTATATAAGAATTCTTTATTTGTTTATTTTGACTTCTCTTTTTTCAATAATGTTGGAAGTTATTTAAACTCGTATTTCTGAAGTTATTTGATAGTCGGTATATATGTGTTACAACGACGGTTTTATGGATATTTCGTTTCTAATGACAAATATGCACATATATATTACAAAAGATTTTTAATAGTCAGCATTTTGTATTTAATTTTTTTGCGTCTTCTGTGAATCATTTTTACACAAAGCTCTGCTGGGTTAAATAATTGTCTTGTACTCTCTTAAGAGTGAGTGCTAAAATACTAAATGTTGTGGCAATTATTTATAGTTATTGATACCATGCTTTTCATTAAAATAGAAGATCACAATACTGGAGTTCAGTCATCTAATCAACCAAAGTAGCAACACTAGAAGATAATACTTTACTACAATTACTTTCAAATGTTGTTAGTGAAACAAAATTGGGGACGCGTTTTACTTGTCTCCAGCGATCAATTGAGTATTCATTTTTATATTCAGCACTCCATGAACTTTTGATTTACTCTATGTGTGCTATTTAGAAACCAGTGCGTAATTATTGAGAACGTTGTCAATAAATGTGCTTGGTCGATTAATCGTTCTACGTACGGCTAGAAATATGCGGAGAAAATTTTTCGACTTAATTCTAATGATTGACAACACTTTCACACATGAACGGTCAAATAATCAGTTAAACAATTATTGATTTTTATATCACGATTAATAACTTCTAAGACGTTGGTAGAGACTTTTACCTGCCAACTATGGTCACTTAGAGGGTTATGTTTACAATGTTGATTTAGTGTGGAATATTTGTTATGGCTCCAAGACAGGTGTTAGGGTATGAAAAAGTTTATTTTGTTCCTTTTTCTCCACATGCGCCACCATTTTTTATTTTGACTTTTCGTTGCTTCCTCCACTCCTTTTGTTTTCTCGTTCAAGTTTAGAAGTCTATCATGATTGATTACAAAATTACTTTGGTTCTACTCCTTGTGGTAATTGCTTTTATGCCTCAAGGCACTTATGCTTTTGGTGCTGGTAATATCCCTTCTTTGGCAACTGTGGAAGGTTCCAATTTTAGACATGGCGATATTGAAGATTCTCTTGCTGCACTAGTCATGTCATCTGGCTCGTTTTTTTCCAAATTAAAAGGAGGAAAGAAGTTTGACTCCTTGGCTATTAAACGAGTTTATTTTGGTAATTGGCTAAGAGACTACTCTCAAGCAATTGACGTCGGAACTCTTAGTAAGAATATCAGTGCTGAATTAATCCGTATTATCCTCTGGATCATGGCTTTCACTGAATTTGGTTACGCTACCGAGGAATTTGAAGTCACTAGTGAAAGACTCGGATGCTATCGTGCTGAAGAACATATTGATAATCCGAAAGGCTACGCTGAAGGCGAAGATGCCAGAAAATATGATAAAAGGCTAAGAGGCCCTGTCGACTATCGTGAACTGGAAATTGATCAGAAAACTGGAATGAAGAATTATATTGCAAATGAACAGGGTGGTTGGCCTACTTCTAGTGAATATGTTCGTAAATCTCTTACTAAATGTATTGCAAAAGGTCGGGCTTCCCGCAATGGTGGTTCGGATGCTGATATGTATGAAGCATTCAGATTATTAGGTCAAGCTCTTCATACTCTAGAAGACTTTCCATCTCATACAAATTATATTGAACTTGTTTTGATTAATCTTGGATACAAAGATGTGTTTCCATATGTTGGAAGTAATTGCAAGTTGAATCTTAGAGGTCAGCAAGTTTTTCCAATTGTTACTGGTACCTTTGGTGCTATGGATTTTATTCACTCTTTGCTTGGAGGTGCCCAAGATTCTCTTTCTCAAATAGAGGTCGCTGAAGTCCAAGAACAACTTAATAATTCTTCTGGACCTCAAACTTCTAGTGAGGCTTTAAAGAAGCTATTCAGTCAAGTCTCTGATATTGACCTTGGTCAATTTAATGATTCTAACCGTTCTAATGACAGAAGCATCGATTCCTCTCGTGGATTTCAAACAAGAAAATTTTCAAGTCTTTCCGAAGAAATTGATGCTCTTCAAGCTAATTGTACTGGTACAACAAATGACCCCGAAGAATTGATTGCTAAAATTTACCCCCTTTTCCAATTCCGTGATCGTATTATGAAAAACATTGAAAAATTTATGGAATCAGTCCCACTTCTCTCATCCATCAAGGAAAAGATTTCTGATACTATTACTATTTTTATCATGAGTGTTATTCAACCAGTTATTACCCCTGTTCTCAATGACTTGGTTAATGGCTTACACTCAGGTACTGAAATGGTTGTTAATGATGACGAGCAATTCCGTGTTTGGAATGACATAAATTATGATAATCCAACCCACTCTCAACTTTCTAAAGATCACTTCATCAATCGATTAAATGAACCTGCTGGTAATGTTGCTGTTACAATTCTTTCTCATGTTGTACCCATGATTGTTAAAGCCTGGGAAGACACAAGTGTCGATGTTAGCGATGTTATCAATGAGGCCCTACAGGTTTTCCATCATCCTAATCTTGCTTCAACAGATCTTCAAAAAAAAATGAGACAGTGTGTAGAAGATTGGATTCAAAATGTCAAAAATAAGAGCGTCGTCTTGAATGGTCTAACTTTCGAAGGTGTCAGAAATGGCGATAATTTGGAGAAAAGGGGTAATCAGTCATCATCGTCCAAGAAACACACTCATACTGATAACTGTGGTCATGATTTGGGATTTAAAATACCTCAGAATGATAATGGGCTTTCAAGTGGTATGAATAATATGAGTCTAGGTGGTAGTGCTTATGCTTCGTCACAATCACAGTATGGTAGTAGTCACGGTAACAGTAAACATAGTAGCTATTCAGCTAAAATTTCTGGTGGTTCTAGCAATAGTGATTATTATGAATCTGGGGTCAACAGCGGTAGTAACAGCGGTTATGGTTCTTCTCATAATCAGTCTGGTTATGGGTCCTCTCAGAATCAATCTGGTACTGTTTATGGTTCTTCTCATAACCAAACTAATACTAGTTATGCTTCTTCTTATACCCAATCCGGAAGTAATTATGGCTCTTCTCATGGTCAATCTGGTAACGGTTATGGCTCGTCCTACGCTCAATCAGAAACTTTGTACAACACATCTTATGATCAATCTGGTGTAGGACATGGCTCTTCTCATAATAAATATGGAGATGACTACACATCTCATTCTGGAACTGGATATGGCGCTTCTTATAATCAATCTGGAGATAACAGTGACTATGGGCATAAGTCTAGTAGACCTTCTAGATATGAAAGCCAACAGCACATTGATTACGACACTCCCAGTAGGTATTCTTCCAATCAAAATCAGCATAGTAGCTATCAAGAGAGTAACCCACCTGAGGGGCGCCCAGACCCTTATGGTGATAACCGAAGGCATTCTAGACCTCAAGAACACGATAGTTATGGAAGTCATCAACCTTCCAGATATGACCAAAATGATCAATATTCCTCAAGTAAACCGGGTGGAAGATATGAAAATAACAGCGGATATGGTGTTCCAGGCGGAAATAATTCTTACGGAGGTGGTGGCAGTAGATTTGATGATCCCGGTCAGAGTGGATATTCTGAACATGGTGGAAGATTTGATGGTCCCGGAGGTCCTGGTGGCTATGGCGGTCCTGGCGGTCCTGGCGGTCCAGGTGGTCCAGGTGGTCCAGGTGGCTATGGTGGTCCAGGTGGTCCCGGTATTCCTCCTCACCCAAATTATGGATATGAGAACCAGGGAAGTCATGGTCAAGGTAGGTATGGAGACAGATATTAATTGTAGAACAAAAACTGGAAAGTGTGAAAAAAATATGTAATTTTGGTATATTAATTATAATGAAAAATTTATCAACAACTTATTTAATTAATTGTTGAATATATATACATAACAACCTTGGATGATAATAATGTTCATGTATATATGTTTTTTTGAAGAAAAAATAGTTTATAATGTATTCAACGAAAAAACTACGTCTAGTTGTAGAAAGATGGTTTATAATGTAGTCAATGTCTATAATGGTTTCAAAGTTTATGATATACTCAATGTTTCTACAAATACAAAGGTAAAAAAAACTACATCTAATTTTTTTTGTTTATTCAAGTGAATAAAAATACATATTTAGGGTCAAATGTGTGTACATATATAAAAACTATATATATATATATTTTTCAGTTATTTTTTATTCCGCATCTGATTCTAATCCACTTGATATTCCAAATATGGGAGCAACTACTTTGTCCCAATTCATACTCCATACCAAATTCATTTCTTTTTTAGCACCTTTCCTTAAATGTTCTAATTCAGAATATCCATTCTGATTGTGTTCAGTTTTCAATATTTTAACTAAAGCATTGGATAGAGATTTTTTGTCTCCGTCTATAATGATACCATTTCTTCCATTGATGACCAATTCATCGAGCGCAGGGTATTTGATTGCAATTACGGGGATGCCAGCACTGAAGAAATCGAGGATTTTCATAGGGAGATCGTAGCCGGAAGAAGATTCGTGAAGGGAGATGGAGAGATCGGCTAGGCGGATGGTTTTGTGGTAATTGTGGAGAGTGAACCAGTGTTGGTGGATTTTGATGTGAGTGAAGGTGAGTTCGGAAAGGTAGGAGCTTATTTCGGAGTAGAGGGGACCACGGCCGGTTATGATTACGGTGAGAGGAGGAGTGGTGCCCATGGAAGTAGAACCGAGTTGATCGTATATTTGTAACGCGTCAATTAGGATGTAGAGATTTTCGTCTGGTGTGTATGAAGTTGAAGTCAAAATCACTCTTTCATTTGGGTGTGAAACTTTCATATCAATTAATTTCGTTATTAGTTCGTCATCAGTGTCTTCTTTTTCGACTGGTCCTTTTACACCAGTTTTAAAAGGTCGGTCATGCATAGTAACAATGTAGTTCTGATCTAACCCATATCTATGAACCAAATGTAATTTCATTCTGTTCGAAACCGTCAAATGATAGAATGCTACTTTGCCAAATGTCATTTCGTAAATTTCATACGCTTTAATCATCCATTTATTCCCGGCCAGCAATGTAAATCCAAAGTTATGCCAGTCAATTACTAGTTTTGCGTTTAATCGGGTCCACCAATTGACTAGTTTGACAATCAAAAATGTTGGTACGGCGGGTGGGTTTTGGACCAAAATGTAATCTATTTTGGATGATCGTGATTTCGGGTTTGAATTACATTTTTTGATAATTGCGTTCAATGATTTCCATAATGCCCAGTGCATAAGCACCATTTTCATCAACTTGCTAGCAATATTGACCTTTTGTACTCCATGAATAGTAACCAGGTCCCACAATAGTCGATCATCATGGCCCAAAATTTCTTCCTTCAATTCCGACGAAGACATTTTAGGATCGGCATACCCACACAATTCCACCTTAATTCCTTCCCGAATCAAACTTTTCGTATGATACGACATTCGTGGACATTGAATGAGGTCTCCAAGTACTAATATCAAAACTCTTTGCGCTCGTGGTAATTCATCAAGTTGAACTAAAGGAGGTGTTCGATCTCGTGTGAAAAGGTAAAGAAATATAGGAATTGTAAGGTAAACTGCTATTAGATACCAACTAAATTCGATTAGTGTGGTCATAATTGGAAAATTTGTTTAAAATATGCGATTTATGATGGGGAGGGAATATACTGAAATTAAGAAAGGTGGTAAATGAAAAGTTGGGAGATAATCGATGATGTTGAAGTCTTAAGTCCTGTAATTGGTGTTACTCCTAGCGCTGTCTGATATAGACAATCATATTACATAAGCACTATTATCTAAATGCGAATACATCTAAAATTCCAACATATAATTTTCCTGTAGAAAGACATATCATCAGAACTCATTCTATTATAGTACAGTATCGCAAAATTGTGAAGAGAAAAAAAATACCCTGTTCTTAATTTAACCCTAAAAAACTGCATACCCTGTCTATGACAGGAATTTATATTTAACGATATATATTTAGGTGAATTCACAAAATGCTCCTTTCTTTTTTGCAACGTCCCAAGCTGTTTGAAACATACGTTCTAGAAATGCATTAATTGAATAACTGAATGCTATGTGTTCTATTATATATATTTGTTCTTTTTGTATGTATGTTAGTTATGTTGAAATATAGAAAATAAAACAAATTATAAATTATGTACTGACAATGATTATATGCAAAAAAAAAAAAAAAACAATAGATGTAAAGAAACTTCGATTATCAATCGCAAAATGGAACGAACAGTTTAATGCACCTTTCCTAACACCAAGGCCCATGCCACATTAACGGCACTGCTAAGCATCCCAATAAACTTTCTATCCAATCCTCCAAACATTAACACACTTGGAATACACCAAACCGCCCAACTCCAAATCATCAACTTCAAAAACCTATTTTCAAATCCCTTATCAACATCTTTTCCCTCCCACCAAGCCGCAAACCCAATGTACACAATAACAATCGTAGGCAATCCCAAAATCAAATCCGAAATTATCCTAAACACCGCAGATTCAAAAGTTTCATCCAAAAAATCTATCCAAATAGATGAGTAAATACCATGAAGACCTCCCCAAGTTAAGGAACCAAGAGAAGGGGTAATGAGGGAATGAGAAAAAGCACTTAGGATTGATGATGTTGCAATGGGTGAAAGTCTATTCAGTTGTGTATCGTAGAATAATGTTATTAAAAGTAGGGCAAAAATACTGAACCGATTAATATGATGTCGAATTTTATGTCTTTGAGGGACCAAAGATATATTGAACAACGGCAGCACATGGTGCTGATGTTGTGTCCGTTTCTCCAATGTCATTTTGTTTATGATTTTATATGCTAGTCCAAAACCTTCTAAAGTAAATACTGTTCAAAGCCTACTACTCAATAACACCAAAATTATGAAGATAATATAAGTAAACTGTTCATTCAGGACGTAAGTTGCGAACGAAGCCAACTTGCATCGAGATGATTTGTCCCTTTTTCAGATCTTTCCCTAAAAAGAAAAAGAAAAAAAAAAAAAAAAATGATTGATCATATATTATGTAATTTTTATTTTTAAATATTGGCACATGTGTTTCATGTTTATAAAACATTGCACATTAGACAGCTTTCTCATTGAACTCCAAGAGAGGTTCATATATTCAGTTTCTTAATTGTCATTATCATAAAAAAACAAATGAAGTATACTAGTTTATATGGTCATAAATTCATATTTCTACTGAAATAACAAAATAAAAATTTCGAGTCTCTCTTCAAAATTTCTTACATAATTACCGTTTACAATACATTTGAAGGTACATATATGTATAAATGCTGATAACTTCCAAAATTATTAACATAAAGTCATAACAAACAATCACTAGGTGTATTTAAATACATAAGTTTTAATTCTTAAAAAAAAAAAAAAAAAACACCCCTCTAAGACGTTTTAGACCAATCAAATAATTTTTGATTCATCATTTTAAGAAATTTGTTTGTACGAAGGGAAAAAATATATTTATTAAACAAAATATTTGTCCTTAGCAGTACTATAATTGTCTAAAAAGTGAACTACAAATATTATTGAACGGAAAAAGAATTCTTCAATATTAAATTTGACATTAAAATCATTTAATTCTTAAAACTAAAATAGTATTTTTACGTACATATATAATAATAGTACCAGATTTTTTTTCTTAGCTTTTTGCTTAAGAATTAAACATTGAAACTTCTTTTTTCCTAAGTTGAAGTATGTAGGTTGATTGAAAAGATCAAAATGAACTTTGGAGTATTTTGAAAAAAAAAAAAGGGGGTGTTAGTGGTGATTTGTTTATCCAAAGATGGAACTGTCGGTTATGTAATAATTGGAGATTTCTAACGTAAGGGGAGTCGCCATATTGAAATGTAGCATGAACAATCAAATGACTTGAAATATTTTTATCAGAATTGTTATTATAAAAAATTTTATTGTAGTATTGTTGGACTACATAGTAGGATCCATGATGATTGATCTGGATTTATCTCTGCTATCAACAAGTGTACAAGCACCTTGGTCGGTTAATAAACAAATTGGGCAAGTACCTAAATAAGAAACCCCTCGGCAGGAGATTATGCAATAAGTTGCAGATGGAATTACCCTGTGGGGGAGCTTCATATATCCCCAGATTATTGAACCTCGGATGTTATTCACGTAGAAAAGATCACATTGAAATTTTTCATAAGCAATGGTATCAACAATGATAGTATGAAATCATATATATAGTCTGTAGATGCTCTAATCTTTTTCCAACTTTTTTTCGCTTCTTCTTCTTCTTCTCTATATTTCATTTCTTCCTATTTTTCTTTTATACTACGTTACTTCGATTACTCTATTTATTGACATTTAGTTACAGACGCTATGGTTAATCGCTGCAACACCACTGAAACTCGAATGGCATATTTGGCAAACCAATTGTGTATTAATAATACTAAAGGTATGTATTAGGTAATGTTTGTTTTGAGGGAAAGCAACAAAAAGTTGGGGTTATTGAACGATAATTTTGCGGAAAGTGACATGATTTTAAAACGTTGAATTCTCATGTCCGAATAACGGATTTGAACCCTACGCACGGAAATGTGAAGGTGGGTGAAAGAGAAGAAAGTTTCATTTGTAATGATCTGATTCCAGATGTCCATACAGTTATCCCGTGTATTATACACCACGATCGGTTTATTATTAAACCAGAAATTTATTACAAAAAGTGTGTGATGATAGTTACTGCTTCTTTTTATCCGGATCACACCGTTGCCGGATGAAAACAGCACTATAGCAACAGTTAAAATGGATTAACCTTTGGGATATTGTTCCGCGGTATCAAATACTATTTTGAGATCTTGTCGTCAATTTCTGGAAGGGGTTGATGACAACGGTGATCTGTATACATATGTGTGTGTATGTTGAATAGTTGTTGATGGAAGAGCCTAATTGAGTTTTTTGTTGATTGACATGGTTGAATACTATTTACTCTTTTGGTCGTTTCGTTGCTTCAAATATTCTTCGAGGAGGATTTATTATTGGTGGGTAATGGACACTTTTTCTGGTAATAGAAGAATTCTTTTGTTGTGTTTTTTCACAAGGCTGAAGTTACTGTTATCTCGATATTTAAACATGATTACTATACACACACATCGTCGTTCTCCAAATTCTGTAGTTGACTCTATGATTTATATTTCATCATCAATTAATGGTTTAAACTACATCATTTTGTGATTTTTACGGGTTCTGATAGAGAATTATTTTGATATGGGGAATCCGTTCAAACCCCAGATACTTTTTGAAACTTTTCAACAAAATTTGACTCGAGTTTCCGGTGAATAAGTTCTAAAGCATAATTGATCCTGTATACAGCTGACATCATTTGAATAACTTTTGGTGGGGCAAGGGACAATTTTATTGGAGGGGGGATGGAAGGTGAAAAAATGCTGTTTTGGGAAAGGAATGGTATGCAAGTCGACCAATCAATTTCTCTCTTATAGCAATATCGTGTACTCGGGTAACCCTTTTCACCGGCTTTCTGGATTATTATATGGCATTCTCTTATTACTACCCGCCTATTGGCCAATGGCACTTTTTTTTTTTTTTTTTTCATTTACACCTACCCGGCACCTTGAATTCAATCAATTGTTGTTGCAATTGCCGCTCTCCGAACCAGACCAATGCAACAGTTTTATTCATTTCTTCCAATGGTGCAATATTCCACACACACCGGAGACACCGGCCCAATTCTAATCGGGTCTCATTGTCTATCAACTTTTGTTGTTCTAACCGCTTTTATCCACCTCAATCAACTTTCGATTAATTCCCTTCTTTGACTGCTTGGAGAGTATCCCAATATAAATATCCTTTCCTGTCCCGCATTTTCCGTCTCCTTTTTTCTTTTCCCCTTTTTGTTGCTGCTCGTCCTTAAGTCCATTTCTCTTTACAGGATTATTTTCTAACCATGTCTGAAGCTTCTACTTTCCAAAAGATCAAGGTCAAGGAACCTATTGTCGAACTTGATGGTGATGAGCAAACCAGAATCATCTGGCAATTCATCAAGGACAAGCTTATCCTTCCTTTCTTAGATGTTGACCTTAAATACTACGATCTTGGTATTGAGTATAGAGATCAAACTGACGATCAAGTCACCACCGATGCCGCTGAAGCCATTCTCAAGTACAAGGTCGGTGTCAAGTGTGCCACTATCACCCCCGACGAGGCTCGTGTTGAAGAATTCAAGTTGAAAAAGATGTGGCTTTCTCCCAACGGTACTATCAGAAACATTCTCGGTGGTACTGTTTTCAGAGAGCCTATTGTCATTCCCAGAATCCCCAGACTTATCCCTGGTTGGAACAAGCCCATTATCATTGGTAGACACGCCCATGGTGATCAATACAAGGCCCAAGATTTTGTCGTCCCTGCCGCTGGTACTGTCGAGATGGTTTATACTCCCGCTGATGGTGGTGAAGTTCAACGTATCAAGGTCTTTGACTACAAGGATTCTGGTGTTGCGTTGGCCATGTACAACACTGACGAGTCTATTGCTGGATTTGCCCACTCTTCTTTCAAACTTGCTCTTGAAAAGAAGATGAACCTCTTCATGTCTACCAAGAACACTATTCTTAAGAAGTACGATGGTAGATTTAAGGATATCTTCCAAAACCTTTACGACACTATCTACAAGGAGAAATTTGAGGCCGCTGGTATCTGGTACGAGCATCGTCTTATTGATGATATGGTTGCTCAAATGATTAAATCATCTGGTGGTTACATTATTGCCATGAAGAACTACGATGGTGATGTCGAATCTGATATTGTTGCTCAAGGTTTCGGTTCTCTTGGTCTTATGACTTCAGTTCTTATTACCCCTGATGGAGAGACCTTTGAATCTGAAGCTGCTCACGGTACTGTTACTCGTCATTACAGACAACACCAACAAGGTAAAGAGACTTCTACCAACTCTATTGCTTCCATTTTTGCTTGGACTAGAGGTATTGCCCAAAGAGGTAAGCTCGATAAGACTCCTGAAGTTATCGCTTTTGCTGATGCTCTTGAGAAGGCTACTCTTGAGACTGTTGATCTTGATGGTATTATGACTAAGGATCTTGCTTTGGCTTGTGGTAAGACTGATAGATCTTCTTATGTCCTTACTGAAGAGTTCATTGACTACGTTGCTGCTAGACTTAAGAAGGAGCTTAACTACTAAATTGTCATGCCCTACTAAAAAAAATAATACATGCACCCACGCACCACTTTTTTCATCATCCACAACTACCATTTAACATATCCTAACATTTTTAGTGTTAATAATGAATTTTTATGAGGTTATAATTTTATTTTCTTGAAATTTTTTTTTTCTTTTTGTTACATTATTTATCGTTGAAGCGTAAATTTTTGGTTATTATTGTAGGAAGGAAACGCATATTTTTTGTCGTTGTTGTCGAAAAGATAGCAGGAATAAAAGCTACCGAGGAAGAGAAGAACTAATTTCATAGAAGCTGCCAGTTCTAATTATTTGAAAATATAACTGAAAAAACTGACCAATAATAGTGGGGCATTTAGAATGATAGAGGGGGAGGGGGGAGGAAGGAAAGAAGGAAGGCAGCCTACCACTTTTATTTTTTTTTATTTAACCGACAAATCAAATAATTTTCAATTTTTTTTTCTCAAAAACCATTAACAAAAATAATATGCTCTTTTTTTTATGTGGTATTTCGAATTACGTACATATATTTGCACACAATTAACCCATACATATCCATATACGTATGTAGGTATATATGTACTTACCTAAGGTAGGTGGGTAGTGTATGTAGGAATTAAATCTCGGAAATATAGGAGGGATGAAGGGAGGGGGGTTGTAGTGGGGGAAGGGGGGGGGGTTTATTCAATTCCTTCGATTGTTTATTCATTTATAAACCTGATTACATAACAAATTTATTATCCAATATTGTAACCCTTCATAATTGTAGTCGGAGGGAGGGGGAGTTATCTGTGGTGGGGTTTTGCTGTATGTCACATGATATAACAGTTACACTTGGTAGTTTATAAGTATTAAAGTATAAGTCTTAAAACTTTTATTAGGTTCATGCACTTTTGTGTTTTGAATCTTCTTGTACTTTTTATACATGTATATTACAAGTACAATATTTAAAATCAAGCAAAATAAAAAATTATTTATTATCAAATTATCAAATATATTTTTATCTTATATTAGAAGAAGTAATATATGCATGGATGCAATATTTTAAATAAATATGTACTAAACACCTAGAAAATCATCTTTGATATTTAAACCAACCGTTTATACAAGTTTGAATTGCGTTTGTCACCAGTTGGACTTGCCAAAGACTATCCATGTGTAATCCAAAAGCCAGCAATAAGCAATAGATTCTTGTAATTTAGTAAGAACTGTTAGTCATTGTGGTATAAGCCAACTTTGAATATGATGCAAAATGATTTCAATTAATCTGGATTTTAGCAGATGGAGGAGAAATGATTTGATGATTGAGAATAAAATTTCAAAGTTTTTAAACGTGTTAGAATGATATTTGAAAATTTTATTTAGGTACTGAGAGGATTGAGAATTTGGTTTTGGGGTCGTGGTGTTGCATTTGAAAATGCTGATGATGTTGTCGACTAGAGTTGTGATTGTTTCCTACATAGTAAGTGGCTTGAAATTGGATTCACACATGGATTTAAACAAAATATTAAACAATTGGGTTGACAACAAATCAATCATACATTTTCTTTATTTTTGAATTCCTCAATTATCTTATCAAACGTTTTGTCCAAATCTACTACTATCTTAGTGATAGTCCCAAGATGTCATAAGAACGGGGGTTTATGCGTGTCCCAGTCATTTAATACAAAAAAAAGACATTATGAATTTTTCCACATCTATGTTTGGCAAACTACTATCGGTATTAACAATTGCAAGATACAGTATCTCAGATTTCTATGGTGACGGGAAAGAAATTCGAAACTTTTCATTCCAGTCAATTCGTCTTCCTTATTGCGGTACAGTCCTAGTTTTTCCATGTTAGCTTAAATACAAAACTATGACAAATAATAAGTCTGGGATTCTTGTACTACTCAACAAATTGATTTCAAAAACTTTGTAATCCACTCTTCAAATTTCTTTCATCTTGCCAAATAGTTTCAGTATTTGAAAAATGCAACTTAATTGTACGCAAAAACATGGCAATACTTTAAATATATCTTCACCTTGTACTGATCCTGGACCTATTACCGAAACGAAATTCTTTGTTTTTAGTAGAACATCATGCAAGAGACCTGGAAAAATAAATAAAAACAATTAGTAAATACGTTTTTCATGTAGTTTCATTTCTCAAAGAATTTTACGTCAGTTACCAACTCATAAAATTGTATCTCTTCATTCTGTATTTTTCACTTATATTTAGAAACGTTATAAAACCTAACATTAAATGTTTTAAAAACTGCAATAATAATAATAATAATAATAATAATAATAATAATAATAATAATAATAATAATCAATCTGTTTATAGTTCTATATAGAATTTTATAAGTAAATATAAAATGAATACTAACGTAAAAATAAAATAGTCACAAAATAAAACATTATATAAAAGAATACTATGTTAAATTTTGCCTGATTCAGGCTTACAAGTATAAGTTTTACAGGCTTACAAGAAGAAGACTGTGTTAAAATTTGCCTGATACAAGCTTTCAGGGTCAATACGCCCAGATGCGGAGAGTTACCCTTCCCAGAGGAAAATCCATTACAAACCGACTCAAGACGGGCTCGAACCCGAGACTCCACTTAATTGTGCACGAGCTGCTATTGAACAGGATCGGATAATAATAATGGGTCTGATCACAAATCTGCTATTTCAGAAAATGGGTAAGAAAAGAAATTTTAACTTTAGACAAGTATTTTTATGAATTTTTTACATTGAATATACAGTTTATATATATTTTAGAATAACTCAAAATAATAAAATCCCGCGTAGCTCAGTCGGTAGAGCGTCTGACTTTTAGACCATATCTTTAAGATATTGACTTGAGTCATCAGAATGTCCAGGGTTCGAGCCCCTGCGTGGGAGATTATTTTTTTCACTTTTTTTAAAACATGCAATATGATTCACCTATAAAAAAAAAAAATACATACATACATACATCGGTAGATGTATTTTAGGAATAATTTTTAATGATTTATTCTACTGGGAATGTTTTTCGTTTGGTCTAGAGAATGTAGAAACTAAAATCACCGCAGATGTATCACGGTACCAGTAGACAAAATAAGAGATGGGGAAAAACAAAACATTAATACAATGCAGTTTGATACACGATTTCAGCACGATAAAAAGAAAAATCAATAGTTGCTACATAACTACCTAGGTGCCTAGGTGCCTAGTTATTTAGTATTCAATAATATTAGTAATATCAAATGCTATAGAAAGGAAGTAGAAAAGAGTATTATATATATTTTAAATTAGATGCGATAAAAAAAGAAAGAAATAGAGAACAAATATTTAACTATATAATAATAAAATGTAATAAAATGCAATAAAAAACAAACCCAGATAAAAAGTAATAATAATAATAATAAAACCACTGGAGAAATATATAGAGAGGTATATTGTATAAATATAGATACTGATTTATTGAGACCAGTTTAATACCAATCGTTTCGTCCTTCTGTAGTTTCATCATAGACATATCCATATTCATATAGATCATCATTACCATGGTTCGCATCATCGTCTTCTTCTCCATCGTGCGGTAGATGCTGTAATTGATACATACTTGAATTTGAAGGTATTCGCATTCGGGGAGTGTATATTGCATTTTGTGGACCTGGAGGTTGTTGTGGACGGCGAATAAACCCGAGATGTGGTGATTCTGAAATCACACTGGAACCGCTCTCACTAGGAGTAGGCATCATCATTAAATATTCTTTTCTTGCAGCGGCGGCTGCAGCTGTGGAAGAAGAAGTGGTGGCGGTTGCGGATGGCTTGAGAAGCTGCTTGGAGACTTTATGCTTTAGTTTGTGGCGAGGTTGAAGAATTCTTGGTGTAGCAGGTGGGGGTTGAAGAGGAATGTATGTGTTTGGGATGACTGGTGCGGTCATATAAGGTTCGTCATAAGTTTCTGTTGGATAATAGAAATCGTCTACCATTGTAGAGGGATATGCGTGTTCAGGAGGCATGAAAGAAGATGTATCGTCATAATATATAGGTTGTTGTTGCTGTTGTTGTTGTTGGTTATATGTGTCGTCTATCACTTCAGTGTTCGTTACTGGTGCAGTGACGGAGGTAGGGAGGACATAGTCAAGTGGAAAATCTGAATGATATGGGTATTCTGCTGATGGTGAATAAGGATCGGAGGTAGCTGGAAATGCTGTAGGATCGTCCTGTGTTAAGTCACTCTGTGAAGTGTCAGCAGGGAGGCCTGCAGCCGTAGTAATACCAGAAGGAGGAATAGATGTGGATAATTCACGCTTGCCTTCAGAAATAGACTGATCAATTTCAGTTGTTGTGGGGTCGAAAGATTGTTGTTGCTGCTGAATAGAGTCGATCTGGACAGGATACATTATTGGAACTCCGTATCCCATTTGAGACATACCAGCAGCAGTAGCTGGTACCATGCTATATGGCATCATTGAATATCCTTGAGAAGGAGTAACAGTTGATTGAGACATAAGAGGAACGTTTGTCATAACACTACTAGCATCAGCAAGATCTGCTAAATGCCGAGGAAACTTTTTAATTATCTCTGGCAACTGGTCATGCAAAGTTCGTTCACCATCATACTTAAAACTCAAAGCAGGATCTCTTATAGCCTCCGTACTACTTTCCTTCCCTTGCGATTCTTTCTTCAAATCTCTTTCCAATGCATCCTGAAATAACCTATCATGATTCACACTATACCAATAAAAGATCTTTTGCTTTTTCTGCGTCCTCACACAATTATTACGGTACAAAAAATCCAAAAACTCTGATTTCGGTTGTTCCAACACTGCATCTGTATCACATTTAAGATTCCTTAAATCTGAAAAGATCCCTTCTTCAAATTTCTTCCGGTTGGTGATTGCACGTCCAAACGCTTCGAATCTGAATGTGACGCAGCGAACAATGTCGGTACCGGTGATGAAATAGACGTTTTTCCAAACTACACAACTGATTTGGTCTTTGTTGGGCAATACGTGCCGAAAGATACCGTCTGGCACTCGTAGCTGCGATGGTGCTGTTAATAGAAAGTATTTCAGTTGTACTAGCTCATTTAGAATGAGTGTAAGAGAAGGTATTGAATTATCCTGTTCCATCTCTGATGATCTATTGCTAAAGCTCACCAAAAACCAAAAGAAAGAAGAAATAAAAAAGGGCGGAACAAACTACAATAAAGAATGACTAGAAATGAGGATTGTAGAAGAAATAAAAGAAGAAGAAGATTTAGCAAAAGAAGGTCTTTTGTGTAAACTTTTTTAGGGAGAACGTATTTTTGAAATGAGGCTGCTAGAAAAGGTAACAAAACGTGATTGGTACAATAAACATGTTTCATCTGTCATCGATTATATAAATATGGCACGGCTCATACAAAATTTTTGACATAAGAAGATTCTATCGAGGCTTTTAAGCTTTTTCGCGTTCCTGACAAAACTCTTTTTTTCCTGCTGCCTTTTTTTATTATCAACGCATTGAACACATACACAATCCATTTAAGAACTGTACAAATATTACGATCTTATTTCTAGTTATTATTATCCAATAGATAAAACTATATTTAAACAAACATTGTTTAAAAATTTGTTATCAACTTGAGACGGCTTTTTAAACGTCGTCGAAAATCCCATTGTTTCATCCTCAAAACAAGAAATAGAACAAGTCTCAAATCCTAAATCTTATCAACACATCTATTTTAGTTGTAAATTTATCACTCAAATACGTATGTATATAGACTAAAATCTAGTTTAAACAAGTTAAAAATAATCTTCTTTCTAATTACATACGTACATATATGCACGTACGTACATGAGAATGTGACAGCTGTATAACTGTGTGGTGAACCGTTTGTGACAATTCCAAATTTACAAATGTACTAAATTCTATTCTTACTAACTTTCCACAACTATTTTATGTAAATTTTACATCCCATATTGAAATATTTATACAAATAATTAAAAAAATGCATAATAACATTAGTCAAATAACATATGCCTAAATAATGCAACAACTATTATATATATATATTTTTTCTTGTTTCGAATCTATTTATACACAGTTAAACTTATGAATCTTAAAAAAAAGGTTCGAAATTACTATGATAGGAATTTTTCTGTAAGAATTTTTTTTTTTTTTTTTCGATTTGATAATTAAAATATTGTATTCCTTGTAATGAAGTAAATAAGACTTATGTTTTGTAAAAATTTTCATATTCCCTGGATGATATAGAAATTAAAACAAGTTAAAAGAGGATCATGATATCTAACCCTTTTAAAACAGCCATTTAAAGACCTTAAACTGTCCTGTGGTCCTATCAACTTCCTGGGGACAGTAAAACTATGAGAAATGATAGATTGATCCATTTTGTTTCATAATTGTACTATATTAAGACATTTATAACACCTATCGAGAAGGTCCAGTAAAGGTTAGAGAGAATAATAAATAATTTTCTAGAACTAAATCAAAAAGTCAATAAGACTCCATCATTTGGCGCTGCACAGTGAATCAATTAACTTATGGTAGCAAGTCCATGATTGGCAAATTAATATTTTTTTGGATTTTCAGGGTAATGTTCATGAACATTAACATAATCTAATAGAAGTACAGTGATTGTTGTGTACAGTTACTTTCAGTGTTGGTATAATACATAGAAAAAGGTACAAAATATAGAATTTTATCAGTTAATTTAAAACAAGAGATTTGAGAATCATGACTGAACTAATATATATATATATATACATGCGGGAGAAAAACAAAATGCACAAGATGAAGATGAAAATTATTTTAATCATA
>JAJMJJ010000101.1:34169-46413 GCA_030568955.1 Geotrichum siamense (nom. inval.) | reverse complement strand
AATTGACATCTGAACTTGGACTCACCAAGCTGGAAGCTGTCGAAGTAACTTCAGACAAAGTTTGACTATCAATGGAACTACTAGTGGAATTATAAAAAGCAGAATCTGTAGTAATACCTGACGAATAAACAGTACTATCTACTGAAGACACACTAACTTTGGCAATTGAAGATGAGAGAGCTTGAGAATCAGAAACTGTTAATGATGAATTGTAAAAATCTGATAGGGTAGATGATTCACTTGAAGAAATATCTGATGAAGAGATAGACTGCTCATAGATACTACTAGACGATGGATATTTAGATTCTCCCATTATTGTACTATCCCAATTGGTAGATGATGCTGATTCAACTGAGCTGTGGTTATAGATGGAACTAGTTGTAACTATACCAGAACTAATACTATTCACTGTGGAAGAGTTTTCCAATGATGATACTGATGTGCTACTAACCAGACTAGTCACTGTGGAGTTAGAAAATTCATTGCTACTAGATGCCACATCTGAGGTGGATATGCTACCAGAACCAGAAGTAACATAGTCAGGCAAAGACGTTAGGATAGATGTTGATGACAACTCCAAAGTACTATTTGAGTCAACACTTATAGAATTCGTCAATAGAGATGATGAACTTAAAGACGCCATAGATGAAATTGCAGAATCAACAGAAATACTACTTGATGATAATGGTTCATTGGACGAGACTAGACTACCCATGGAAGAACTTATTCCAGATGAATTGGATTTACTGCTAATATATTCTGATGATGAAACAGTACTAAAATCTGAAACTGAAGCACCCGTTGAGCTTGCCGTAGTCAACAAAGAATTACTGTTACTAGACATGGAACTTATTGAAAAGTCTTCAGAAATGCTACCTTGATCAGAAGATAGAGTTTCAGAGACAAGAGAACTTGATGGAAGACTTGTCAATTCCGATTCTGATACCGTAATAGTATTTGATTCCAATTCAGATGATGATGATTGTGCGCTAGAAGATACCACATCATTTGTCTCTTGACTTGACCCTACGTCGGAACTAATATCTGTATCACTAGATGATTGCGATGAGGAAAAATCAGAGCTAGTAGTAGTTGTTACATAAGATGAAATTGCTGAACTAATGGTAGACGTGTCAACAGTCTCGGTAGTAGTTGTTTTCTTGCTGTTATGGTGACCATTGTTTGTAGATACACCATTGTGGTTTCCATTATCTGTAGATACACCATTGTGGTTTCCATTATTTGTTTTTTCGCCAGAATCCTCTTCAGTTGGTTCGGAAGATATTATGTCCGAAGTAGAGGAGGTAGATGTATATTCCGATGATATAATAGAACTAAAATCAGAAATAACATTTGAGGACTCAATAGAAGAGCTCACAATTGTTGTTGATGACGCAGAAAACAATGAGGTTGATATATCTTCGTTTGAACTCATGTCGCTGGATTCTATTGAAGAAATAGAACTAGACGATTGTGTTGTTAAACTTTCGCTGGAGCTAGGAAAACTAGAAGTCGAAAAAGAAATATCTGATGACTATCATAACTATTGTTAGAAACCAATTAACCGTTATAAAAAATTGGGTGCACTATTCAGCACAGTTGAATAGTGGTCTCATTGAAATGAAACCAGGTATATAAAGTTCAAATGTCAAAACTTACCAAAGTTGAAGAAACATCGCTAGAGCTCGACACTTTTTCAGTGGAGCTCTCAAAGCTGGAGCTAGATGGTAGGATGTCTGAATTGTACAATGATGTCGTGTAATATGTAGCAGTCGATTCTAGAAAAATGTTAGAAAATGAGAGAAAAAGTGAACCCGTAGCGCAATAACTTACCAGCTGATGAAGAAAAACTTGACGACTCGATTAAGGATGATGATGATGATGATGATGAAAGGATGTTGGACGAAGTCAATCCAAGGCTAGATGACGATGATATAGAAGGAAAGTCAGATGTAGCCGATGATGACAAAGTTGATGAAATTGTGCTCGAAAGAGTTGAAGTAACACTTGAACTTGGTTGTGTAGATAATATCTCACTTGACGAAGAAGTTGTAATGGCTGTCGAAGAAGCAGTTGAACTACTCGTGGATTGGGTCGATGATATTAATGACGATGATGAAATGTAATCGCAGTAATCAACTTCAATCATATCGTATCCACATGAATTCACTACGGTAATAAGGTTCGAGGTAAAGCTGTAATCTTCGAATGGGTACCAATCTTTGGCACAATTATAACAGTATATTGAGTCGGAATAATTCATTATTTCTGTACATTTTTCGGCTGAAGGTGTACCATCACCAACTACATCGACCAAGGGACCACACACCGAATAACATTCGGCTTCATCCAATCGATCGTAACAATCCTCACTTGCAGTTGCTCCTATTGGTATTAGAAGCACTTCAAGGAGTGTCAACTTAGATATTTTCATGGTAAATTTTTTCAATAATTTTGGGTGATAAATTGATCAACAAATGTAGGATTGAAGCCGAAGTATATATGACTTCTTCTACTACTAGTATACATACCAGAGAACTGTAGTAACGGTACCATATGTATGTAAAAGGACAAGCTCATGGCCAAGAATTGGTCTGCAGAATTCCACA
Organism: Geotrichum siamense (nom. inval.); assembly: GCA_030568955.1. Taxonomy (NCBI): domain Eukaryota; kingdom Fungi; phylum Ascomycota; class Dipodascomycetes; order Dipodascales; family Dipodascaceae; genus Geotrichum; species Geotrichum siamense (nom. inval.). The sequence goes on along the minus strand of JAJMJJ010000101.1, from coordinate 43,804 downwards.
TGATATGCATACTACTTTTTGAACAATTTTTTTTTCTTTTTTAACCTTTTTTTTTACTTCTGCATACTATGCATGCATGTACATACATACTAATGATTATTGTGCATTTTTCTTTGCTGTTCTGAAAATCTACATCTGTAGGTATGTAATTTCTTTTTTTTTTAATTTTTAAATCCAGATCCTTTATCTTTACTACATATATATATATATATTTTTGTTATGTATGTTGGAATGATCAATAGAACCATCCATCAGGTGTATGTACAGAGATAATGTACGTCCTATACATAATGTAGTAAATACACCCATATGTTTTTCGAGTTGTTATCCAGTGAGCAGATGTTGAATGCTCATGCACAGTGTGTTTCCTGTTTTGTCTGTGTGTCTGTTATTATATTCCTACATGCAAATGTATTATTGCACACATGCACAGTGTAGAGGTCTCCGAAGTCATGAAACATAGTAGCATATACATCATGTTTTATTTCTTAAAGCTCAAAATGAGCTAATCCAAAGATTTTACTCCTATATGAAAACATATAATTTTCGGATTTCTTAGCCGACAAGAAGTTTCTACATGAAATTACATAAACACTATAGCACAATAAAGTAAAAAAAAAATAAAATATTGTATGACCAAGCAGAACAGCAGTAGAAAGCATTTCACACAACATTTTTGATGTAATTTTTTTCCCAAATTTTCTCCGTCAAATGTTCTTATATAACCATGGCACGTTTTCATGATACGTTCGTTACTATAATATTTACAGCGCACTTATTACAATTTTCTCACTTTATTGTGGTTGAAAGCCCAAGTTTACCTTAGATTATTTTTATTGTTCACAGTCGATTCTTCTTTAACAAAATTTCTTCCTACTTTGACTGTAAGTACATAGTAGTGTGTTTCCCTTCTTCAAGAAAAGTACCCCTACTATACATACTATGTACGATACATGATGTAAAAATTTTTTTGTTCTTTTCTAGTTTGTATTTTGTATACCCAATTCGATGCTTTTGAATAAAATGAAAAGACGTAGTCATAGTATGACATGTCTTATATAAGGTTTATTCTGCTATGTCTAAATTTTTGCGTAAGAAATTCTGGGAAATCTACGTTTCACTATATGAAGAAAATAAACTAGTTTTGAGATTAGAACTTATCCAAGTTCCCATTTCTTGGAATAATTACCTTCTGAGATTTGTTTGGCAATATTGGTTCTTTGAACACTCCCAAATCTGGAAGTTTTCTCCATAATAATGATCGTGTAAATGTATCAGCTAATGGCCTTTGACTTTACTACTAGACTCTTTGACCTAGTAAGAAATAAGTATCAAATGAGGTTCTCAGGGCTCACATTCGACTTGCAGTAGAATCTATGCCACAATATAAACATGTTAGAACATTGGTATACCAAATAAGTGATGTCTCCATTACCTGCACCACAGTGAGAACAGTTTTTTTTTTATGACCTGGACGTACTCTTGAAGCATTTGGAAAGGCAGATACATTGTCGTGTGTGTATATATAGGAATTCGTTTGCTCAAAACTCAAAATGAGCTAATCTGAACATTTTACTGTTATATAAAATATATACTTTTCAAAATTCTTAAAATGCAAAAATTTATACATAAAATTACTCTATAGTACATAAAAACACTTTTTCAACAGATATCAATTAAAGCTCTACTTACATGCCTGGACAGTAGTCCTTTATTAATTCCATTGGTTTTTCCACATTGTTCGACATGACTTCAATACTTCAAACACACTAATGTAAGTGAGAGCGAATAGTTGAAATTAAATGAATTTAAATAAAAAAAAAAATACAACAATGTTTATCAATTAGAACACAGTATCTCTTTACCTTATTTAACAGGGATAAGATTTATGATTTACGGATTCTTACTGTGCATATATGTACCTGTATGTACACAACCTAAAAATTAGATGTTTATCGGAGATTTAATTAACTTTATCTATAGCACTATTATAGCGGCCAACTGGAGAACGTCTAGAGAAATAAAAATAGGGAAAACGGCAAATAAGTGGACAAATATAGGCATACATATGTACATAGATACCTACTTAGGTACCTTATCAACTTTCAAAAACCTCATATGACTTGGTGATGTTTATTGTACCGAGTGGGGTAGTATTTCATCTGGTATTGACGAAATATATAAATTCCGCTGCCAGGTCTAATCTATTACTTGCTATGCAATATGTGTATAGTTAAGTACTAAAAAGGCTTTAACCTGAATTTTATTAATTTCATGTAACGTTGTTGAGATTTATATATACCTATAGCGTGTACATATATGTATATTAAACAACTTGGAATTAATGTAGAGATCCGAAATCTCAATGTATTATAGGTCCCTACATATGTACCTACATGTAACTATGAAATAGAATTTTCAATTTAAACCTGTTCCTTGCATGGACCCACTTTGACTGCAACCTTCCCGCACATTCACGTATGTGTCAACTCAATGGAATAAAACTTTTGACAACTCATATCAAGATTTGTAGTGTAGGAAATGGTGGATTATTTAATCCCACGTTTAATGACAAGTTAATTCCGTCACAACATACAACATGTAGTAGTAATGTACTACATATACGTACAAATATGTATATATACATATTGTTGAAGATGCTATGCATCTTGTTTAGGTTAAAGTTAGCGGGACTTTAAATACGGTGTATAGTTACCTAAGTATATGTACAGAAGTGGAGTATAAGTGTACAGACTCCCGGAAGGATTTTACACGTTAAGCAAAGAAGATCAAAAGCTTTGATAGTTTCCCTTCGTTCACGTTCACTGTTACATCCGTAACTAGTAATTCACAACTATAGAGTATATCTCCATCACATACATACATACGTATATACCTACTTACCTATGTATGTACATAGGTAGGTAGAGCCATACATTAAAGCACTGTGTGAATATATATAGAGACTTTGTGTGATATCAACATTTTACACACGTATTTTTTTTTTGTTATCTGAGAGTTATTTTTTTGCTACACACATATATATACGGTAGATATGACAGGATGTGGTATATTATGGAAACATGGAGGGGGGCCATGGGGAAAACTAGAAACCAGATGTACAGTTGTAGATAAATATGATATAGTAAGGATGTTGGCGTAGGGTTCTGTAATAGAATGTATGGATTTTGGGTGTAAAAAGCCGAAATAAATGTAGTCGAGGCCAAGTTCAAACTTGGGACTGAGATTTGGCACACTGGGACAGGCCGGCAATTGGAACTTGAAACCTGCAGCAGCTTGAGACCGTCCATGTAGGTACCAGTACTATGTATTTGAAGTCATCATGACTCCATTATGTACGTGTATTTTCTTTTTTTTTAAGGTTTTTTGAAACTTTGAAGCTTTCCTTCTATGCAAGATATACGTAAATCTAAATTTTTTTTAAGTGCTATGTGCACAGTGGCTGAGATCTTTTCGAGCATGAACATCAAAGTTACCTGAACAGTAAGACAGTACAATGTATGTAGTTACCATTAACTCACAGTTGCACTTTAAATTCTATAACTCTCACTTTATGAATAGACACTTCCTTATGTACATACCTATCTATCAATGATATGAATGTAGTTGTTCAATATTGAGATCGAAAATTACTTGATGGTAGCAAAAGTTTCATCGATCATGGAACGGGCACAGTGATTGTAGAACTGTACGTGGCATGTGATTCATAGAATTCTCTAGTATAAGGAAAGAACTTCGAATCATGTAAAGATCATCGATGCTATTGAATTAAAAAAAATTAAAAAGATCATCGGTGGAGTGCTTTTTGGTTGTGAATGTCAGGTACTAGTAGTAGTACATCAGTACATAGTAGACCGTTAGCAAGAGCTTCCAGAAAATGAACCAAAATCACCTTGTCCTTGACAATCTCTATAACTTTGTACACACACAGAGTTCTCTTAAGTATGTATGAATAATCCTTTTGCAGAATCAGAAAATCCAGTGTTATCGGAAAGATTACTGATACATATGAAGTGATAATTGTGATCGTGCTTAAGGGCAATCATGCGTTCTAGATAGAAATTTTTTGATTTTTTTTGGCTCAATATGGTAAGCAAAAACAAAACAAACAAAAAAACTTGCAAATTTTTAACTGTATCAAATTTCTTCTTTACCATTAAGGTTTCTTGCAGGTATATTTGTGTACCTGCACATGTGGACTTAGCATTAGAAAATACTCAGCTTAGGTAATTAGATGTATTTGTCGTCACATCTTTTTCGACTGTATCATATGCATGTATGTATCAACAGCGTTCAGATTATCAGTGAGATGGAAGAAGAATCCGAATGTTCTAAATTGAAATTCATTTTCCATGTTCTAGTATTAAGTCTTTTGATGATGCACATGTTTCAAGTTCCAACTGCCGGCTTGTCAGAGTGTACTAAATCCCAGTCCCAAGTTTGAACTTGGCCTCGACTACATTTATTTCGGCTTTTTACACCCAAAATCCATACATTCTATTACAGAACCCTACGCCAACATCCTTACTATATCATATTTACCTACAACTGTACATCTGGTTTCTAGTTTTCCCCATGGCCCCCCTCCATGTTTCCATAATATACCACATCCTGTCATATCTACCGTATATATATGTGTGTAGCAAAAAAATAACTCTCAGATAACAAAAAAAAAATTACCCACGTCTGTGTACTGTATTTAAACTCTTTTATGAGAGGGTATCGTATATGTTAAGACCTGCCCTGTGTATTTTCGTACACAGATCAAATGGACCGTATTATGTACTATGTATACAGTGGCACTCTCTGCCTATGGATGACTGTTCTATATTTTACTGCTAATGTGACATAAAACATAATACTTACTCCACTAGTACAGCACTCATTATCGTCACCCTTATTATTATTAACATTACTATTGTTACTACTTCCCAACACCGCTCATTATACACTATTACAATCATCCCTGCCTCACGCTATTTAGGTTTTTTTTTTTTTTTCTTACGCCTCTAATTACCTGGTTTTTTGTTCTTATGTATTTTTTCATCTATTTTATACTACAATCTTTTTATTACTAAATACACCTTCTTATCTTTTTTTCGGCTTAATTCTTGCCTGTTTTGAGATATGCTACAATGTACATAGCAGTTCTAGATCCACTGTGCAATTCAAACTTAACAACACTGCGCATGATCGGAGGTTCAATCGCATGCAATTGATGGTGCCACTACTTTTGCTATCAATAATGGAATGTGTGCGATATTGTCCTTCCCAGTGGTTGAACAAAGCCTTATTATGCATACATAACCATACATAAACAACATAGCAAAATAAAGCTAACCAAACAAAAAAAAATCCCTTTGTTCTACATTTTTTTAGAAAAATAAAACTTATATGTGTCGGCTCAAGGTGGTAAACCATTGTGCGTGAACAACTGCCATATGTAGCATCCACATAGAACACATTTCAAAAGCCGGAACATTTGACCAATGTCTGGAACACAGTGTTTCTTTCAAACTTGAAAACTATACACATTCAAATACATACCTAGCAAATCCGAAAATTATACATATAGGTAGGTACCTAGGGGTATGAGTTACTAGTTTCCATAGCTTAAGTCCTAAGTCCTTAATCTTGAACGCAAGCTCGACTTCACTCTACTACCCATAGGAAAACTCTTCAATTATAACTTTTTTATTCTTTCTTTCTCCTATTTGCATATATCCCAATTCTAAACACATAGGAACTCATTTCAATCAACCATTTTATTTTTTAAATCTATTTCCATTTCTTGAAGACATAACTATATGTAGTATACATGTGCAAATAAACCAGGTGGAGATAGATATCAAATCTTACAGGTCTATTACGAATTCATCAACTTCTAATCCCGTATTGTAATTTGAAGCCCATATAGCAAACTTTGTTTATATCTGATAAATTCTAAACACATGACGGATTCTGGACGTTTGTCTACTAGTAGTTCCGAATTCCTTCCTGAATAGAATATTTACGTATATCTCTCGGCATAAATACATCTGGACATACAGATACATCAGTATTTACTATCCAGACCTTCAAGTTTTAATTTGTTGATACGAATGTATAAACCTTTTTGTGATAACATGCGTCTACATAGTATTTGTATGTCATGGAAAGTATGTAAAAATCTTTGTTTGTTATATAATCAGATTGTATTTAGTATGATTCAACTATTATACATAGTAGGCATGGACTCGAGGGCGAAGAACTGTAAATCGTTGTTGGGCTAAGGCAAAAAAAATAAAACTACTGCAAATATAACTGATATTTATCTATCAATCGCCATCAATACTTTTGTGCACGGGTAAGACTAATGTGGTATATATATGTAGTAATGACACAGAATATTCAAAATGGTATTAGGATAATAATCGCTACATTATGTACCCTGTAGTAGTAGTAGCCTATTTGTACATATCAACCTCTGACACCAATGATAATAAGTAGAGCTCTACTATGTATGTACCGATAGCTAACTTCATAATCTAGAAAAAAATACTATGTACAAGTCTTGAGCTTCCCTTCTGTAGAAATTCTAACTAGGTATGTAATAGTACTATGTATGCCCAATATGTGTACACTAACGCCACTTATTCAACTTGGATCTGAAGTTTAGAGATATACTCTTATAACAAAAGCAATTCCGAAATTTTTTTAGATGAAGTTTTTTTTTCTGCTATTATTTTTAAAATTAAAAAAAATAAAAGTAAAATGAACTCTGGACTCTGCAGTGACGCCCATCGATGATACTACTACAATGTATGTAATCATACCAGCGATCATCATCGAATTTCTCAGATCTTGAAGACTCTGGATATCTCATCCAGTATTGTTACAACCGTTGGGTCTTTACTAAAAAAGATTTTGACCACTTAAGTTCAAGAAGTTACATTAGATGATCAATAATGACATTCAAAACTACTGCTATGGTAGTACACATAGCTCACTCTGCACATGCGGCAGTAACATTTGATATTGATATGCAGTGATCGACACTACAAATCTACTAATTCATGGAAATCTCTCAATTGTCTCCGCACGTCAATTGAAATTGAAGCTTCAAAAAGTTGGTGCACAGTGCTTGTACAACTAGCATTTTCTTCGGGATCAGCATAGAAATTAAACGCCTCCAAACAATAAATTTTGTACTACTAATATACCATACGTAAACAAATGAATGTACACAAGTGTACTAGTACATACAGAGTACTTAATTAAAATTGATCTACATCAATCGGATGAAGTCAACATGTACAATGTAAATTTTCAAATGTTCAAGTTCAAGAGTTCAAAATTTGTACATACACTAGTAAACGTAGTAGCAACTTCAAATTTGAAAGTTTTTGCCCATTAAACACGCATAGCACATTTATTGGAGCTCTAGTATATATATAGGTATGTACATATTTGTATATAGTTAGTACTGATACTAATCATATTACTATGCATATTCCTACCTACCTACAAAATTTGTAAGTGATGTTGGCTTCCCTGTCTTCCTAATTTTAACAATTCAATTAAAACAATCTGAAAAGTCCTGAAGGAGAGATTCTGGTGAAACTGAAATAGACATTCACAGACAACAAAAAGAATAGTTTGACTACTTCATGAGTTCGAGACTACAGAAGATTCTTGATTCACATTTCGAAGTAAATAAATAGCATGTATTAACTTGAGCCCACAAGTGCGCCAAAAAAAAGTTATAGAATACATATGCTCGATCATATACTATATTATTATGAAAGACTAACCAATTATGAACATGTGAAGTTCCAGGATTTTGAGTTAACTGCAAAGTTTATTCAAATCAATTGTTGTTCTTTTTGTTTATAAAAATAAATTTACGATATTTCAATCTTGTCTTGATATTATAATCAGTGTGGTGTGGTGTGGTGTGGTGATCAAGTTTTATGTAGATTTGTAATAATTTTATGACCCATCGACTCTACAATCTTAATCACATTTGTAGTAACATCTACAGTCACAAATATAATAGTATTCCACATGAGTATATTCAAATGCTTCTCGGTTAAATTGTGTCCTTTTCTTTGTTCTTCTGGTCTTTATTCTGATATTACACTTGTGTAATTTGATAAACCCATACAGTTCTACGCATTTACCATCCAATATATATACATGAATCTATTATTTATTTTCAGTGAATACATAGATACATAGTAATAATATTTGACGCCAAAATTCTTTATCTAATACTTAATTCTATTGACTGACGATAGTATTTATATAGTTGTTTTATATTACAGTCCACTGTTAATTTGTGATCTTACATATTTTTTATAAATTGGAATTGTGTGTATTATCCTACATACATATATGTTTTTAAAAATGCCTTATGACCTTGGGGTGTATGTATGCTTACACAATATTTACTTTAAAATCTACCAGAGATCTGATAATGTTAAATTTATCAATTATTAAGTTCATAATTTAATCAAATATATACCTACCTACCTAGGTAGATATATGTAGGATCTAGCAATTATTTAGTTAAATTATTTTTCATATTTTTATAGATTGATCGTGTTGATAAAAGCTATATTTATTAGTATTGGAATCACAAATTAGATTTACTTTAAATTTTTTATATATTATATTATTCGTAAATTAAAAAATTATAAGAATACTTTTGATTTTAATGTATATCTGTTCTAATGATTATTATTCATTAAACAAAAATTGGAAAATAACAATCGGTAATTTTTCTAATAATTTTATAATTCAAAATTTAAAATGTCTTTATTTTTTGAAATATAATAGGATCTAAATTTATTATTTTTACACTTAGAGTCGTGATTACATACTAAATCCATAAATTTATAATTTCATTAATTGTAGGTAGTTTTCATTGCAATTTTTAACTGCTTTATTCCTGCTAGTTTAAGTAAGACAAGCATTCTTAATTTATTATCATTAATAACAATTATCAAAGCTGGTTGATATTTCTTGAAAGGATTTCTGTCCATCCCTATTTTATGAAATATACCACATTGGCTGAAATTACATTCATCAGAATTAATCGGTAGTTTAGTTCCTCTGTTTATTTTTATTGGATTTTTTCGGAAAACTGTATCCAGAACCAACCTCCTTACTTATATTTAAATTTTATTTGATATATTATTTTTAAGGGTTTCTAGCTACATTGTTGTTTTCTTTTCTCGGTAATTCAGATATTATATATTGCAGACCAAAGAAGGAGTTCCTTAGATTTCCGTTTTTTACAGTATTTCTCAATTTTCTATTCCATTTTATGTGTCTCCTAATCAGCTTTTTCGATCTAAAGTTTGATTTTTTCGGCCTTCACCGCCTTCTTCCTACTAAGTTCTTTGTCAATATTACTACTTTTTCCTAGTCTAGTTTTCTACAAAACGTACTGATATGGTAGGTAGGTAGGTAGGTATATAATTCAAATGTTCTTTTATGCCAGGTTCGAATATGCGCAAAAACTTTTTGTAGAAAGATTAATGAGTAAACTTCTACAGACATGGCTATTAAGAGTCCAGTTTTTTTTTTTTTTTTTTTTTTTTTTTTTTTTTTTTTTTTTTTTTTTTTTT
>JAJMJJ010000101.1:0-34069 GCA_030568955.1 Geotrichum siamense (nom. inval.) | reverse complement strand
GCGCTACAATAGAATGTATGATTTTTGAAAGGAAAATGCCGAAATAAATGCGATATATGCCAGGTTCGAGCGAGGGGGTGTGAGTGATGAACATAATAATAATAAATTAGTAGTTTGTTAAATTATAATCTAGAAAAAACTTGTCATTTTACATAAATATAATTTAGTCAATTGCAAGAATTAGTAATATATTCAGAAAGGATAGAATTTCAATAGTGTTCATATTTAGATGGGCGTACTTCTAAAATGGGTTTGGCGTCAGGTACGTTCAGGGGTATAAAAAATAAAAAAAAATTGATGTACGCACAATAGATAAAATAGAAGTACATTATTATTTAATCTTACACATTGTGGACTTCTAGTATTATATCACAATTTTTATTACAATTCTGGTGTCTATAAGTATATAAAATTATATGCTCAAATTTATATAAGGGAATGGATTAGTAGAAAGGAATGATGAAGTTATCAGTTTACATGAATTGTCCGCATACCAAAATATTATGTTCAAAAAATAAAAACTACTGGAAATATCATGAAACTTTAAACTCAAAATAATATAACATTACATACATTTGAAAAATATAAATTAGTTTCTATATTTCCCTCTAAACATTTGTCTACTTGTGCTCCATAACAACCATAAAGACAAAATACCACTTGAATTTGAAGCAGTTGCTGCATTTCCAGAAGATGTAGATGTTGCCGAGGACGTTGATGACGATGATGATGTTGTTTCCGTGGTGATGTTACCAATATCGCACCATCCATTAACTGGGATACAACTTAAATATTTGCACCAACTACACTGCCCACCACCGTCAGATTCAAATTGATTTATTAAAACCACAAAATAAGTTACTGTAAGACCTAGTGCAATTAAACGAACGAACATCCAACCGTACCATATTGGAGTACGAGGATGAGACAGATATTTATTAATGGTGACAGTAAATTTTTCTTTTGTACTCGATGTTAAGTAGGTTTGGCTACTGATAGGAGTCATTGTGGATGAGGATTCATTTAATACTTTTCTAATTTTCAGAGGACTCCTTAAAAGGGCAATTCCTAATAACAACCCGATAACAAAACCTCCTATATGGCTGAAATTGTCAAGTCCTGGCAATAGCCCAATGGCAAAAGATAATATGATTTCGATACAATGAATTAACAACGCACGCTTCGGCCTGTGGTATAACTGCCAATTAAACAACAAGTCTAATAAATCAAGAGCAATCAATCCGAATAAAGCACCACTTGCCCCAGTTGAGACGATCCCTGCTGGAGTAAATGTTCCGCCAAATATAAAACCGGCGATTCCAGATGCCATATAAATAAAGAATAATCGAATATGACCAATAGATTTTTCCAGATCGGAACCCAATCTTATTTGTAATAAAAAATTAAAAAGGATATGAATTATTCCAGCGTGAAGAAAAATTGGTGTAATGAAGCGCCACCATTGGTTAGGATGCCCATCTGATTCGATTAATGATTGCTCCGTCATTCCCATTCCACATAGCTCGGCCAATGAACACACATTTGTTGATGATACTGTTGAGTTTGGACACGGAAATTTCATGTCAGGAACATTCGTCACCCCGTCAATTTTGTGCATACATGGCGTGAATCTCGCTCCCATGTTGATTAGCAAGTATCCTGACGGCCCTATCATCGGGTTGAAAGATGGTTGTAGTTGAATCGGTGAACCTGTTAATATTCCCTGTCGAATAAACTCTGCTAAGAAAACTGTAATTTGAACAAGAGAAAAAAAATAAATGACGATGGGTTTGGTCTTTACAATTAATTTAAGCTGATCTTTAAAGGTTTGAGTTGTCGTTGCAAATTTTGTCGGTCGATTTGTATCGTGAATTTGTAATAGTTCAGCCTCGGAGGAATCGTTAATCGTATTAGTCCTACTTTCAAACTCATGTCGAGGATATAAATTCGAGCTTGAATCATCCGGTAATGGTGGTAGTGAGTTCATACTATAACTTCTGTCAAAAATGGATCTCGAAGTCTGCTCATATTTGAAATTTGAGTAATTCATAACTGTCCTCGAATGAAATTTCGACGCTAATGATGATATTGAGAGTTGGTCAATAGTCGTGTTATATTGCCCTGAGTAACTTATACGTTTGGGATGTGCCTTGACTATTACGCGTACTATATGATCGATCCCTATTGTTGGTGATTTTTTGTAGTTGTTAGTTTTTTGTTTTGTTTGGTGGTTGGGTAAGGAACTCTGTTTCATATAAATAAAAGTGAGCTAACATTATCATCAACAATTTTAAAATATTTCTGACAGTGCAATGAAATGTAAAATTATAGTTTGGTGCAAATTTATTATTAAAGAGTGATATAATAGTTGATACGGTTGCAACTTACATATCAAGTATGTTTGATATGAGCGTAGAGAAGTTTTGACGATGAGATGAAACTTGTAACTTCGTTCACCCTACAAAACTGTATCCATGTACTGTACATAAAAATAGCGAGTGTCACGTCCTAAATTAGGATTCACTACAATTGTAACAACAAAAGAACATACACCTAAAACTATTTCAAATTGAAAATTATTTACTACAAATTTTAGTAGTATATTATTGCTTGTTAGCTCTTACTTTAGAAACTCCTTTATTAATTAAATTAAAAAAAAAAAAAAAAAAAAAAAAAAAAAAAAAAAAAAAAAAAAAAAAAAAAAAGAAAAAACTTTATAGGTTACTTATTTGAATTGATGACCCTTCATAGTTAAAATATAGCTACCAACACTTGATTAATTTTAATTGACATTTTTTTGGTGGGGGGAAAAAATTGGCTTCATTTGCATCTTTTTGCCAGAGTTTTTATCTTTCAATAAAATACCAATCATACTTGTAAATATAGTGCATGCTATACTAAAACAAATTATTTGTAGTTTTATATTGCCATGTAGCAAATTGCTTTACGATATAAATTATTGTCAAGAAATCAAGTAGTCGGAGTATTTCTTTATTTTGGCCCATGAAGTCTAGTACCAGCTTATTCTATTTGTATTTTTGAAACAACATACTCTTTTCTGTCAAACATTATGTAATTTTAGAATACAACATATATGATAGTTTTTAATTTATTTTAATTTTTGAACTCTTCCGTTGGTAGTCGTTTACCACAAAATTTCTCTTTTTAAATCATTCGGCTAATTTCTTTATATTTAAAAAATTAACTACTAAAGTCTTAAATATTACATTTTTGGTAACATAAATACCAATTATATTAATTTTTTACGTTCTATGTTGATTGTTAAATTTAGTAATATACGATTCAGTTCTGATTTTTGTAGTGTGTAAGTAATGCGAGGAGGGCAATGTACATATTTTAATGTACTCACATATTGGCGTTATATACCATTTTAGCAAACAGCATTTCCAAATTTAGAAATTTAGCTTAAGAAGGTCATTCACAAACACTGGAACAAAATTGCAGAGGAGGACAAGATAGAAACTACTTTACATATCTATAAGATATTATTCTTGTAAATTATTTCTGTAAGTTCAAGTCTATTTTTTATCTAAATGTTCAATAACTTCGTCGTAGTTCCAAATATTAACTTTATCATCGTCTCCAATCATTTCCTCAACTTCTTTGTAAATATCTGGATACTTTTTATTTTCAAAAATAAACATATCCTTATCATTAACTTTGGCAGTAGAAATATTTTCACAAAAAGCCATTGAAGATTCAATTTTGGATTCTTTAATCATTGCAACCATATCTTCTGTCTTTGGTAAAGTTACAATACAATCAAGACTACCAAACGCTTTTTTGATAATTTCAGGTTTAATTGGACTAACCCCTGGTTGTGGTTCAGGATCGATATTTAAAGCAGTTTTTAAACTAGATAGAAAATAACCGGAAGGATCACATTTAGCTTGTTCTTTCTTCTTCTGCAGGTAAGTAGATATTTGATTTTTTGAAATATCATCTTGCGACTTAACTTTCGTTTTTTTGTTAGAAGGATTATTAGTATTTTTGGAAATGGTAATATTTGTCTTTTCTAGACCATTTTGAAAATCAGGTGTAAATCCGCTCTCAGGATTGGCTTGGTTATTGAGCATTCCAGGATTTGGCTGAACCTGAGGAGAAGTCTGTGAAACAGATGAAGATTTACGTTTCCTAGAAGTTGGCAGTTTAAATTGATCTTTAGTGAGGGAAGTTTTAAACTGCAGGTCCAAACTATTAAACTTATACTCCTTTATTTGTACTTCATGTTGTGATTGAACCATATTTTGAGAATTTATTACTTCCTCTGATTTTACCTGGATTGCAGCTTGAGCTTGGGTTTGAGATTCTGCTTGAGGCTGTGCTTGAGTTGGAGTTGTTACTTTTACTTTTCTCTGAATTTGAACTACTGGTGGAATCGTTGCTTGCGATTGATGTTTTTGATTTTGTTGCTGACGCTGAACTGGAAATTTAGACTGCTTTTGCTGATGAATTTGTGCTGTTTGCTGATGACCTTGTGCCTTTTGCTGTGAATTATTTTTGTGCCTAATTTGTTGTTGTTGTTGTTGTTGTTGTTGTTGTTGTTGTTGCTGTTGTTGTTGTTGCCTAGATTTGACAAACATGATGTACTGAATAATTTCTTTCTTCAATTTTTCGACCATATCCAAATTTAATAACAACACATCTCTTTCCATCAAGCTATCCCAAGCTGCTTTAAACATATTTTTCAACTGAAAAAATCGTATTGTGTTGTTTTCATGTTTTGTAACTGAATAGAAATAAGCAGCAATACTATCCATTTGAGAAAAGTATTGTCCAATATTTTTAAATATTTTTATAATCTCACTTTTTACATTTTGTGAAACTTGGTGTTCATTTAATGATACTTGCTTTTGGTCAGCTTGAGATTTAAGCTCTAGCAGCTTTAGTTGAATTGAATTAAGCTTTGATTGAAGTTGAGAAATAGCTGGTCTTTGAATTTGAGGCGATTGAGCATTTGATTGTGGCTGTGGATGTGGAGTATTGTTATTAGATCTAAATTGTGTTGGTGGATTTGGTAAATTTGATCGATTAGATGGATGAAGCTGATTTAGTTGATTTTGTGAATTTGGACTACTTAGTTTGTTTGAATAATTTTGATTTTGTTGTTGGAGCATAAGATTGTGCTGATCATTTTGTTGAATATGCATTTGAGGCTGAGAAGCAACATGAGTTTGACCTTGTGAATGAGTTTGAACTTGATTCTGTAATTCTAAGTTCTGTTGCCTTATCAACAATTCTTGCTTTATAAGAGCTTTATGCTTTTCAAATCCATTTTTAATATAGGGAATAATTTCGTTTGTTATCATATTTTTTTGTTTCAGTTGATGTATATGAGTCCAATGTGTGACACCAGAAGGCAGACCAGGTATTTGTACCAAAATATATGGGGGTATTGGCAACTTCAGAGCTGCTTTCTGACAAATGTCATTGGAGACATTTAAAGCATTTTTAAGAGTGTTATTTAACTGAGTTGGTCCAGGATTGAAAATTGGAGAGGGTAGAGGTGCAGTAACTGTAGATGGATAGCCGTTGCTAATAGTAGAATCTAACTGAGAGAATGTAGTTCCTGAAGCATAATTCATTTGCTGTTGCTGGGGTTGAACTTGTGCACGTAGTTGAGCCTGAGAAACAGCTCGTGCTTGAACTTGAGCTCTAGCAAACTGAGCCTGAGCCTGAGCAGTTTGAGCTTGCGCTGCGGTAGGCTGAGATTGATTAACAGATTGACTTCTAAAAGCTAGAGCTCTAGCAGCCTGAGTCTGAGCCTGAGTCTGAGCCTGAACCCTAGAAGCCTGAGCATGAGCCTGAGCATGAGCATGAGCCTGAGCCTGAGCCTGAGCCTGAGCCTGAGCCTGAGCCTGAGCATGAGCTTGAGCATGAGCCTGAGCTTGAGCTTGCTGATATTTCTGCAGCTGAAGCACAGCATGTTGTTGAGCATGCCTTAATTTCTGAAGATATTCAGGTTTACATCCGCCAGTTTCTTGAAATATAGTACCCTCCAGCTGAATAGCAGTATTTAGGTGCCATCCCATTGAAGACGTCAGTTGATTGACAACCGATTTCCGTTCCTCCACTGTGACTGTATTCATGTATTATGTGTACTTTGATAAGTAGTTTTAATAAAAGTTGATAATAAATTGCTTTAAGATGTCACAAGCTGAGAGGAAGCAAGAGAAGGAAAAGCGGGAAATATGAAGAGAAAAAATAGTTTATATCAAGAGTAAACAAGCTATGCAAAAAATAAAACAAAGAAGATTAAGGAAATAAACATTAATATTATCTTTATTGTTATTTATATAGATGAAGATACTATTTAAGAGATGTGATATTTATATATCCAAAGTATCAATCTTTAGAAGTTCATCATAATGAAGTTTTGAACAGGAAAGAATGCATGGACATCTGGATGTAGTGATAGTAGAGATAGAGCTAGTTACTTAGTGTAGTAGTCTACAGTGAGTAAAAGTTGCAATAAAAAAATAAATATATAGAAGCTAGCCCAATTTTGAAATTACTTGTATGGTCATCATTTCTATATGAAAAAATAAATGTTCACAATACAAGAGCTAACTTAGTAAAGAAGAGCTTTAAATTTAATGCAAAAAGGGCCGCTTCCCTTGGTTTTATGTATGTCCTCACTGAGTGATCTTACCCTCTAACAATTTTGAATTTGGTATCGCTCACTTTTGACATCAAAAATTTTCAAAACAATTCAGGTAATATTATAAATATTTTACAAGTATCAATTTTGGTTGTATATTCAAGTAAATAGAAATGAAGAAAAAAAGTAAAGGCTTCAAAAAGGTTTGCAACTTTATTGAATCACAAAAGTACAAATCTGCCTTGTTAAAACTGAATAAGTCTTGATATCTGTGTTTTATGCCAATGCAATACTGATTTAACCAGAATAGTAATTATATAATATGCAGTATATAGTAAATGGATGGTAAAACACAGATCTAGTTTTTATACTACGCTGATATCAATGTTTAGAGAAGACCTTAACATTTAGAGTTCCTGAGTATCCAGATGTTAAATGCATTCAAATTTGTACGTGAGAATATAAAATTATTCATTGAAATGGTACTGCTTTTTTTATTCATACATAACTTACAAAAATAATGATACAAAAATATTTATAAATATCAAATTTTTTGCTCTATATGTAGACTTTTATTTTATTTCTTTTACTATATTTATGAACTTTGCAACGTTTGAAGTTACGCTAAAAGCTTTACCGTAACAACTTTCGAAACAAATGCTTCCTCATACATAACACTTTCATTAGCTGTTTTCTAATGCCTATAGCAGGATTTGACATACATTTTTCCACTCTTTTAAGTTCCAGATCTGATATTTTATAAATTTACATTAGAACTATGTAATAAATATATTGGATGGAAGACATACTATTTGATGACAAAGCATAAACTGATTATGTTATGTAAACTTCTATGTAGACATTACTACTCCAAAACCAGATTATCACCAGCACTGTATTGTGGAACAATGATGACACCGCTATACACATGTATACACACAACATAACAGGACATATTCAATCGTTTTTATTTGCCGAATAATGAAGATGAGACAAAGGATTTTCGGTAGTTCCCAGTAGAATATCTTCGGCAAGTCAAGACAAAAAATGCGGAGGTCAATCCCAGAACGGAAATAATTTGAGGTGGGGATATCTGGGTCACAGATTTCCCCGGCTTACATAAAACAAGACTAATCGAGTATATTGGAAAACTTCTTTCTCCTCATAGTAAATAGATCTCTCTTTCCTTTGACAATTTACTCTCTTTATCCCCTTTAGTTCTATTACTTTTTGGCCAATGTCGCTCTCGTCATCGTCGTCTTTGGACTTGTCTTCTGAAAATGTTCAACTCTACAAATCTGCTTTAAGCTCGTTTATTAATAAGCAGTTTTCAGAGTCTGTAGAACTTATCGAACCTCTTCTTGATTCTTCACAAACTTTGGATGAAAATGGCTCCATATCAAATGCCTGGATCAGACTATGGAATCTCTATATTGCCATCTTAAACACCGCAGCAGAACAATCAGATTTAAATTCGACTAATACCCCAACAATTGTTAATGGTGGAACTCCATTGTCCACTATTAACATGTCGCAAGGCTGGTCCGAAGCTAGACGCCAGGATCTTGCTTTGAAACTTTACTCTAATTCTGTGTGGGATCAAATAACTCACTCCGCTCAAGGACTTTCAAATATCCCGCCCCAATTGGTGGTATCGTTGATTGCACTTTCAATTAAGCATTCCCATGATCTTACTCCTGTCGCTCGGACTATCGAATCCTACTTAGTTTCAGCTAGTGACCAAGATTTACTTGATCCAGATTCACCATCTCTTATCAAAGGTCACCTTAAAATAATCGAATCATACGCTACTGATTTACTTCCAGCAGTAGGAGAATTCGATCTTGCTGCTGAATTCATAGAAAATCATCCTTACTTCCCGGAATCACGAAAACATGACCTCTTGGATAAGATTAAAAACATACAGGTTGAACAAATTAAAGCCGCTAAACATCGAGAAGAACAGGAAAAAGAACGCAAGAGAAAACTTGAAGAACTCGAAAAAGAGCGTATTAAAGCTGCTGAACAAGCCAAAAAAGAAAGAGAAGCTGAAATAAAAAGAATCAAAGAACAAAGAGAAAATCAAGAAAAAGAAGCTGAAGAATTAGCCAAAACAGCAAAATCTTCTTCTACTACTTCTAATGCAGGATCCCAAACATCTACTATTTGGAAAAATCTCAGCTCTTACTGGAGTAATTTGTTACGCCAATCATCTACTGCCTACCTAATCTCATTAATTTTGTTTTTACTAGTAGTATCTAGACCGAGAGTACGACAGAGACTATCTGTAGCGTGGCAAAAAGTTGTACAAACTGTATCGATGGGTATGAAAGTTAGTTATGTATAGACATTGATACATAAAGTTATGTGTATGGGAATTTCTTGTTTGTATATAGAGTCGATGAAATAATATATCCTAGACCTGAAACAAATTCAATATTTTAGAAAGTCTTAAACCAGATCCACACAAGCCATATTGTTGAAAAAACCGAGCAAACTTCCGAGAAAAAAAAATACACAAGTGAAATTTCGTATACCAACATGTTATATCTTGAAAGTCGTCACGATGATAAAATTAATAATCCTCTACATAATTCTAACAGTTGCTAAGCAGTTGCTCCAGTCTTTTTTAACTCCTCCCTATCAACAAAACAGAGTTAGAATACCGTAAACGCCACATGAACTTATAAAGCTCGATCAAGCCAAACATACCTTAATTGTACTGAAAATTCATCATCTGCATCATCATCATCCCATTTTTCTTCCCATAAATTTTCTGAATCTTCAGTTTTGCTATCATTCCAATCTACATTTTCAACACATTTAAGTTAATACGTCAATAGTTTAGATCGCGATAAAATGGCACTTACCTTCGGCGGGGAAATCTTCAAATTCGTCGTCCTCTTCAAGAGAAACAAAGACTTTAGAATTCACTTTTGTTGTATTTGTAGGCGTATCGACCATTTTGAATATGAATTGAAATATATATTAATAGACTGAGAATAGAAGATGGAAGGAAGAAAGTGTTGATCCGCAGTAAAACCTTCTAGTAAATTAAAATCTGTAATAGATTATCTTATTATTACATAATTATCTTGTGCTTTACAGGGAAATACCTGGAATAGGACATTCTTCCCAATTTGTCTCCCATTCGGCGCTCTAAAACCCAAAAGCCCAATCTTCGATTTGTCCAACTTTTAAATCCATTTTGTTTCCTTATCCAAAATTTATTTTCTTTCCCAATCCTCTAAATATATAAATAAACGAACCATAATTTCAATGACAAATTCTACCACTAAAACAGATCCACATGCTATCAATAGCATAGTTGATGATCCTCAGAAGGAACAAGATGGACCCAATGCTTACATATCCTATCTAATTTCGACAGAAACAAATCATCCAACGTTTCAAAAGACTTCATTCTCGGTACGTCGAAGATACACTGATTTTGTGTTTTTATATTCAACATTGGTGGCAGAATTCCCAGCTTGTGTAATACCTCCAGTAGCCGATAAGTCGAAATTGGGGATTAAGTTTGATACAGATTTTACTCGGAAAAGAGCAGCAAGTTTGCAACTGTTTTTGAAGAGAGTAGCCGCTCATCCACTATTAAAAAGATCAGAAGTATATTACACTTTCTTGGAATCAGGGGATTGGAATGCATATAAAAAGGCGCTTACTTCGAAAGTTTTGACCTATGATTTAGACGCTCAATTGAAACGTCTAGATACAAAGGATTTGCCAGATCCTAGTGTATTGGCGGATGTGAAAGATAGATTGAATATGCTAGAAGATAATTTATTTAGTGTTGAAAAGTGCTATTCTAAATTTCTTAAGAAACAAGTTGATCTTTCGATTGATTTAGATTCATTTTCAGAAAAACTCATCAAGTTATCAATTATAGAGCCGGTAATCCAGCAAGAGCTTGATACATTTGCCAATTCCAACCGTGACCTTGCTACTGATATATTAAATCTCCACGATGCTACTGATGCTGAGTTTATTACTGAACTTCAAGACCTCAACCTATACGCCAATTCCCTCAAATCACTTCTTAAACTTCGGGAGCACAAAATCTCTTCACACGAGTCTCTTCTTTCACAACTTTCCAAATCAGAACAAGACCAAGCTTCTGGTGGATCTCCCAGTTTCTTTATTAATAAAATTGAAAACGTTACTGGAATTGATCATGAACAAGCAAAACAAGAACGTTTACGTAAACTCAAAGTAAAAATTGCTTCCCTTAAAGAACAATCGGAATTTGAAGAACGTGAATTAGAAGCCTTTGAAAAATTAGCCTGTAATGAAGTTAATGTGTTTGAAGATATTAAAAAATCGGAAATGAAACATGAATTGAACAAATTGGCTGATGGTCATATTCAATTTTATGGAAATTTGATAAAGAAATGGGAAAATTTATTAGCTAATTAGTTTGTATGTGATATAACAGTTAAGACTCTTTTCTATATGTTAGATTTTTTATTATTGTTATCTTATTTAACAGAATATCTATACAACCATGTAAACTACGATATGGGGGAATGATTGGTTCAGTTAATTCTAAATAAATTAACTCGAATCAGCTAATCTTAAATACACAGATATCCTAAGGTACTCGTATACATACCAACATATGTACTTAGGTATCTATGTAGGAAAAATACGAGGAAATTCTGTCAATACTACGTGCTTAGGGAGTATAACTGGAAAGCTGTAATTTGTATGATAAAGGAAAAATCTACTTGTGTATATACTTTTTATGGATGTACTCAGTCATTCAATGAGGACTGCGTAGGAGACATTTCTGACAAATTCCTTGAAGATTAACTCCACAGTTTTATTTATTTAAAGCCAATTTTATTTTACCTATGTATGATGTATAGAGTAAATGATAGGTGACCACGTATGTATTTACATATTTACAAAAAAATTAATCTACTTTTATGTAGCTCTCAGATATCTTTTCAGCGTCATTTCAACTTGAGATCTCAAATTATTTTCATAATCTTCACCTAATACTTGACAAACTGAACTAATTACCATATCACTAGTAACATTCATACTTTCCAATAATTTAGTATTTTTCTTCCCCATTGATGAGAATACATTATTCATCATTTGCAATGTATCAACACCTCTTGCATGTTTTTTAGATCTTTGAAATGCTTTGGCTGCCGCATGTAGTTCGTATCCATATATTCCGTTTAGTTCAATACCGTTGACATCAGTAGCATAGCGGGTTATGGCAATGGCAGAAGAAATGTTGCCAGCACGGATCATGGCAGCTGCAGCTTTGGCATATGAAGTGGAAACGGGCTTGAAATTAGAGGTTCTTAACATTCCGATAAATAATTCATCTAAATCAAGTCCATTAAATATTTCCTGTGTTTCACCTGACATCATTTTTGCTTGACTTCCATTCCCACTTCTGTAACAATCAGAAATCATAGTCCAAATGGAGTTATAACCTTCTTGAGAATATTGAATGGTTTCTAAGGATTCAGTTAAAAGAGTGAACAGGCCCGGGAAATCATGGGATCTGTAACGAAAAAACAGAAGTGCAAGCATTGAGGTTTGATCATGCTTTACATTTTGCTTATCCATGCGTTCTAGAATACTTGTCACAAACGCATTCCTGTTTCTTCGTGCACCGTACTGAATAAATAGAGCATAATGGATAGCTGTGGGTTTTGGTAGATGGAGAGAATCGGTATCTGTGTCTTCTTGTTCCAAAAGATCTAAAATTTGAAGAGCAAATGATAATTTGTTTCTCTTAAGAAGCGATTTTAGTACAATATGCATAGTAGTGTATGATGGTTTGACTTCATTGTCAATCATAGATTTAAGAACTTTAAGTGCTAGTTTATCTTCATTCATATTTGCTAGTGAAGCAATCCAAGCAGTATAAAATTGAGGGTGCTCCAACAATTGAGGGTTAGCTTTGGATAATGTTTCTAAAAATGTATTAAAGAACAAACTTCTTCCTAGTTCTTCCTCGTTAAGATCAACATTTGTCGATAACGTCACAATTTGCTTTACTTTTTTAACGTCTAGTTTCATAATATTTCGAGAAACTGTGTCTAAAGTTGATAATGTAACGTCGATAGGGATCTCGATGTTATAAGTCTTCAGGTCATTAATGATATGCATGACATGAAGAAGCTTCACTTCTTTAATAAATAATTGTAATGCTTTTAAAATATCAGGTTTTGAAGGAATCAATTTTTTATTGAATACCAACTGCGCATCTTCTGGTGTCATATTACCATTTACCATTTCAACAGCCCCTACTCCACCATGTCCTTTAACTTGCTCCATCATGTACTGGTACCACTTCCAGGCAGCATCTGTATTTCCACTAGCAAGATATCTTTCAACAAATCTTAACGCCACTTTTGGTGAAACATAATCAAACATTTCTTTCATTTTCATTGCCAACTCTTCCGCAGTAATCAATCTTGAAGCGTCTTGATATAAACAAATTCCCACTTCATACCACCAAACTGAATTTTTCACATCTTCCTTCGATAATCTTGACTCCCAAATCTTTATAGCTTTGTTTGATTTTCTTGATTTTGCTAGTGATGATAGATATGTTACCTCGTTAAACGGATCTAGTCTCACGACATGATAACTATACAAAAGATCTCCTACCAACTTCACATTTTTTGCTACTTTTTGATCCTTTGCTAACTGAAATAAAACAACTAATTCCTGCAACGGCGGGTCTACCTTATAATCCATTTTTAATTTTGCAAAAGCTCTAACTGTTTCCCATATTTTTTTACTCTGTTCCTCCGATAACTTTTCCTCGGCCTTCATAACTTCCCCACAAGTTAAACCTAATAACTCCACACCTTTCTCGTAATCACTCATGCTAACCTCATTATCATTCGGTTCAATTCCAGATTTAGATACAATAAACTTTTCAAAATCAGAATCAACGCCATGAGAGTGAAGAATTTTATTGACTCTTTCTTTTTCCTTCGTTGGAAGATTTTGATTTCCGGAGGCGGCGTTGGAATTCGACAATCTTAATGGATGAAATTTGCGCCCCATACGAACATAACGCACAGCAATAAAACTCCCCAAAGGAAGATTTATTCGCATTGCACCTGGTCGAAACATTGTGCAATATCTTGGTGAATTGATGTTGAATCAGGGTTTTAGAATATTCAAACTTTTAACGCTAAATTTTCTCTGGACATTCAAATTTTTTCAGGATGACTAAGCCATGACATTGAATCAGCCAAACGAATAATTTCCTTTTACTTCTTAGCAATAGATACAAATAATGTATTGAGAATAAAAATTAGATACGATACAATAGATTTTTGTACATTTTAATTACAGTGGATTTTAAATAGCTCCATGATGTTACATATAATATCATGTTCAACTGCATTTAGCGTTTGAATGTGTAGTGATTTCATTCCTCCCAACGATATTGGTCCAAGCAGGATAAAAAAAAACGTACGTTACCCGCCAAATAACAACACTTGTACCATGACAAATAAAATTCCTATCCATGTGAACGGAGGTCGAGGGCTTATATTTTCGATTAATGATGTTCAAACTCTTCGAGAAAAATACCAAATTCTTGGAACTTTGATTGGCATTCTTCCTCAAATTCCGCAGCAAAATATTTTCCAGGGCCTACCCCTTGAACTGATGCCAGAAGAAATCAAGTATTTGATCGAGGAATGTGATGCTGCTTATCTAGTCGATGATGGCGAAGTCCATGAACGTGCTGAATTAAGTTTGCAACAAGAAGAATTGGATAAGATTACAGAATATCGAAGAGATTTAAAAGAGAAACAAGTTAAGAAACACAACGAACTATCTGAATTAAAGCGGTTAAAGGCTATTGAAAGGAAAGGTAAAGGAAAGGTACAAGAAAAGATGGATTTACAAACAATTTCTATGGCAGGCCAAACTGGTACATTTTATTCGATTGACACCTACACTGGTGAAACACCTGTAAATTTACCTACCTACGATTTATTTTCCGACAAATATAAAACCAACAGTCCCACCCAACTTACCAACACCACTCATCCCTATGTCTGTCCACCATCCAACCGTTCATACCAAATGTACAAGCACCTTAAATCCAAGAATTACTGTCTTTCTCCTGGCCTAAGATTTGGTGGACAGTTTCTTGCATACCCGGGCGATCCGTTGAGATATCATTCCCATCATATAGCTATTGGATATGATTGGGACGAGAAGTTTAATGTTCTTGATGTGGTAGGAGGTGGTAGATTAGGAACAGCTGTGAAAAAGTGCTGGTATGTGGGTGCTGAGAATGAAGAGAAGAATGAATATTGTGGATTTAGCGTCGAATGGTCTGGATTTGGTTAAGGCTAAACTGAAGACATGAGATACAATACGATTATGAAAATCAATTCAAACATGTAACAATATCTACATTCCTAATTATTTTTTGTCTATTCTGTTTAAAGTGCCCAGTATTGTTAGACGATAAATATTATAATCTTATCATAGTCTACATGAATACAGATTATAACATCCATTTGGCAACATACATACATATGTAGAAATACTCGTTCTCAAGATTGAAAGGAAGAAATAATTGAAAGTATATACATACAGCTACCTCTCGTTATTTAACTCCTCTCAAATCTCTCCAGATTCCGACCACCACCCCAACTTTTAAATTTAGCCGAACAGAAATTTATTATGTACACATATATGTAAGAATTATATCAATTAAGAGCTTGAAAGCCGTAAGTTACAAAAATATATATAACATTTTTCAAGTTAATAAGGTATTGCATCTTTAACAACGATTACATCCTGAAAGTGCTCTTTAGAATTGAATGAGACACGCTTCAAAAATGAGGCCAGGAATAGTCTTCCATTCTTGAATCATAAAATTTTCAAGCATCTCCCGGTAAATCTTATTTATCTTAAAATTCAATTTTCTTGTAGTTTTGGTAAACGTTGTTTTGTTTCAGAATTGGGGAAAGAATAGGCTGCCCAGTAAAGTGTGTCGATTTCTTTCTCATCAATTCATACTTTGACCGATTTACTTGTATGTACAGGGACATTGTCCTGCATAAACATTAGATCAGAGTGCCAGATATTAAGAAATTTGGCCTGCAGAAACTTGAGATATGACGATGTGTACCCACCATTCTTCTACTGTGTATCTCTTTCAAGAATGTGTAGTTTTGATCAAACAATTTTGCCATTAACTGGGCAAAAAGCACTTTATACCATTACAGCAAAGCCCTTTTTCTCACGTAGCCCATTTGCAGATAGTCAGGATGATATTAGAACTTTTTTATCCCCAAAACAAATTTGGCGTCTTTTCCCATCGCCACGTTCCATTAACGGTTCACAATTCCCGATGATGCTGTCAAAAAACGATTGAGTTTTATTTCTATATTATTTTGAACCATATGAATTTCTTTGTTAATAACTCTGTTTTAAGAATCGAGGACATAGTTTTTCCAGGTTGCTACGATATTCTTCCTCAAACTTTTATGCGTTGTCGAGACATTCCAATAGGCCCATTTTCAGAAATTTCTGAGCAATGAGTTTCATTCTATTTTTTTTAACAAAATGTGTAATTCTACGTTTATCACAAACCGAATGACCTGGTGGCCTACCTGGAGAATTTTCTGGCTTTTTTATCTTGAAAGATTTGGATTTTCTTGAATAATCGTTGGGCTGCTAATGTTAAAAATTTTTGCGATGTGGTTATCTGAAAGGTTTATTGCGCGATAATCGACTATCTATGCTTTCTGATAACCTGTCATTCGCTTCTGTGTAGTCAATTTGATAACATTATCTGAGAATTCCCTCAATGGAGCTGTGGCGCTTTAACTTGTTGGAAAAAAGGATGTTTGGAGGTGTTGGGAAAAGGGAAAAAAATTTGGAGTGGTGTACGCTAAATAACGAAAGGTAACTGTATATATGTAGTCATCATAAATACTGCCACAAGTATTCTATGTACAAATGTAAGAGAGTGGTCAGCACAAGGGAATGGATGGATATAAAATTTCTTTGCATTTCTTGGTGTACGCAGAGTTATATAGTCCATAAATACAGACTGTATGTAATTCTACACGGTTGGTTTGTCCATATTCACAAGTATCACTACTGTTAAATTTACTCTATTACGGTCATTTTTTCAAACTTTGCTAACAACCTTTGAACCAAGAAAATATTATTTTTAACGACAGAAATAATACTCCAGTAGAGATAAAGATTATCTACTGACCCAATCACTGAAAGGTTCTATATTTACGTTTTCTTAAGTCATGCATAAGTACATAGCCTGTCAAGAACCTAAAGATTAGTTGTGATAGTAAGCGAAGATAACAGTATAATCCAATCACATTTAATTGAAGATCAATCGCATAGCCTATCACAACTATTTTAACATTGTGATAAGGAGGAATACATCACTACAGAAAAATTAAGGGGCGTATGATACGACGCTGCCTTCATATACTCCAATGGATCCAGTACCGTTGTTGTATCTCTTATTACATGACGATACTTCTTGTCCGACTGACCCTAAACTGATTGAACCATCAGCGTCACACCTATATAACTTCTATATTCATTTTCATTTCTATTTTATAATTACTTTTTGATGTATGCGAAACTTAGTTGAATGAACGACTTATTACCCTTAAGCCAAGTCTTTGTACACGATTCGATGGGATAAACATAACAAAATTCAAATAAGGAAGCATCGTCAGTTTTTCCATAGAGTATAGATATTTATTCAACTATTAGCACACAAATTATGCAAAATATTGAAATACGTTGCAATAAAAAACAATGGTTACAACAACGAGGAATCTTCTGCATAGGCACCTTTTTTTCCTGTTATGAGGAACCTGATCCTTCCGTAGGATCATTAGAGTTATTCACCAGAACATTTGTTAGAACTTCTCAGCCTCCCGCACTAACTGTATTAGCAAACATGTCAATCAACCCAACTGCAACCATGAATGCCATATTTTCACTAATATCTTCTTTCTTTTCAAAAATTACTTCTGGTCATTTCCGATCACTACTGACTGGGTGCATTCCTGAAGACGGCACCTCACACATACATACATTTGATATATGTCGGATTTTGATATATGATGGAGATAAAGATCCAGCCAATGCTTTTCACCACTGATGTTATAATTGCTATAACAGACTACGTTTTGAATATAAATACCGGCTTTCAAGACGATCCTACTGCTGATGCTCTTTTTTGAAAGATGCACATGTATACCTTTGGCCATATCGATCTCAAACATGGTTTATTGAACATGGTTTATTACGTGAAATCTTTCAGTTCTCAAAAAATGAGTTTGCAAAATATTTAAAAAAATCGGCCGACCTTTTTTCACACGACTATGTGATTCCCAAGTTACACACCAAGGATGATAAGAATTTATGAATCGTAGTTGAAAAGGGTTACTTATGGCATTCAATCAATTACTAGGCAGAGAAAAATAACGGAACCCGACGAACGCGATACGAAATCATCCTCGAGGAAAACCATTCCAAAATATGAATCACACATTATACTCCGACATCATTAAGGACTGGAGTAAAAACGCCAAAATAGTTGAAGCTTTCCCAATTCATTTAAAAAGTTCGAGACTTTATACCTGAAAAAGGAAAAAACCTTATTTTTGTATGTTACATCTTTATGCAACTTATTTTTTTTTCCGAGATCAAGAAAATCTAACATATTTTTGTATCAACCAATGGCAATGTTTCATTTCAGGGGCGCAGTATGTTTTCTATTAGCACGTGTGTTTCAATATTGTTCCTTTAATTATGTAATAATGCTGCGTCTTATTCAGCACATTTTATTTTGTTTTACCGTGTAGTTTATTTCATCGTTTATTTCATTTTTATTTTATTTTTTTATTGATCCTTCCTTCTATATAACCCTTCTTCTTTGGCCTCTTTTGTGCCCTCTTTCCTTCTTATTTTCATATCTATAGATACTTCTCATCATCCCTTATTCGCATTTATTGTTCTTTCTGCATATATTCCATTTGAAACTTCTACTGCCATCAGGATATGCATAACTATCTTGTACACTTGGTCGCTAGAATTCCTTCATTCTTAAAATTCAAACCTACGTTCATCAGTATCCATTACCTATATTTCTTAACATGCTTCATCTTTGGTTCAATTCTATTTTATCCAGTCAAAACAACGTCGTACATAGATGCTCTATTCATGGCAGCTAGTGCTTGTACTCAGGGAGGTCTCAATACTGTTAGTTTGCCAGATGTTACATTATATCAACAAATTGTACTATTTTTTCTGCCAATGATTACAACTCCTATATTCATTCATTCTTCTTTGGTGTTCTTACGACTATATTGGTTTGAACGAAAGATTAAAAATGTCAACTCAATATCAAAACAGCAATCGAGAATTAGACGCATGGCTACAATGAGAGAAATTTCTTCTCAGCATCGTAACGAACATGCAAATGATGATGACCTGGAATCAAACCATCATTCTTTCCTTCGACCGTCTAAATCAACTATTTCCTCCATGATTGATTCTCCAATCAAAAGGCTTCCTCACAGATTGTCTTTCAACACTGATGTCTTACATAAACACGAATCAAAAGTCTCCCCTGATCCAGACAAGCAATCGGAAATTGAGGATTATGATTTGCAAGTATTTTCTTGTCAAGAATCCTCTAATAATCTCAATAGAAATGATAATGTTGATGATGTTACGGCTTTTAAACCAAAAAAATCTCGAACTCTCAGTTTCTCAAGCGACGTAAAACCAGCAAAAAGATCAAGAGATATTCGATTTGGTGAATTGCCAGTTTCTCCTCGTCATGCCAAACATACTTCAATCGATGGAGTTATTCAAAATGAGTCTCCTAATTTCCCAAAATTAAAACCTCGACAAGGTTCTCTTCAACCCCATGAAATGGTTATGTCAATTGGAATATTAGAGAAAAACAGAGCCAATTCATTCTCAGATGGCCCTGCTTTGGTCATCAAAGGTCCGCGTGACACTTCTAGTGACAACGAGAACCTTAAATCAAATGCTAGTGCTAATGTGATAGCATTTGATGATGAAAGTGATGGGAGTGATGATGATAAAGATAATAATCTTTTTAGAACTAAAACTACAATTACGCCACCTTCTACTAGCTCTAGGCCTGAAATGACAAAACGAGCTTTCACAATGGATGGGATTCATCATCTGAAGAAAAGTCATACAATTAATAGACTATTTCATGATAGAATTAATACTCAAGTATCAGATAGTGGTGGAGCAAATAGTTTGCATAGAGTTATGAGTTCAAATTATGTCTCTTGGGAACCTACTATTGCTGGTAACTCAGTGTTTGTTAATTTAACGGACGACCAGCGTGAAGAATTAGGAGGTGTCGAATATAGAGCGTTGAAACTTTTGTCAAAGATTCTTTTAATGTATTACATTGGATTTCATGTTTTTGGTTCAATATGTTTAATTCCCTGGGCTGTGAAAACTGAAACTTACAAAGTTGTTTGGGAAATTAATGCCATTAATCCAGTTTGGTGGGGCATTTTCTCTGCGACTTCTTCTTTTAATGATCTTGGCTTAACACTTACAGCAGATTCCATGAATTCATTTATTGATGCACCTTATCCAATTCTGATTTCTGCCTTTTTAATTGTTATTGGCAATACAGGATTTCCTTGTATGCTAAGGTTCATTATTTGGATTTCTTTTAAAATTTCGCCAGTCGCTGGACGTACTCGTGAATCACTTGGATTTTTATTGGATCACCCGAGACGATGTTTTACCTTACTGTTTCCTTCTAATGCAACATGGTGGCTTTTTGGTATTCTAGTTGCATTCAATACGTTGGATGTTATTTTATTTATTATTTTGGATCTTAATGCGGAAGTGGTTGAAACCCTACCAACAGGTATTAAAATTATGGCAGGTCTTTATCAGGCCTTTTGTACTAGAACAGCTGGATTTACTATTGTTGATTTGTCAAAACTGCATGCTGCAGTACAGGTTAGTTATATGGTGATGATGTATGTATCAGTTTTCCCATTGGCTATGAGTATTCGAAGAACCAATGTTTATGAAGAACAGACATTAGGTGTCTATCATGATCATGCTGTTGAAGATCCTGGTGCCCCTACCATGATTGGAACCCACATTAGAAATCAATTATCCTATGATCTATGGTTTATTTTCCTCGGTTTATTTATTATTTGCATTGCAGAAGGATCAAGATTGGGTCCTGGGGATGAATCATTTTCAATTTTTGCTGTCTTATTCGAAGTTGTCTCGGCCTATGGAACAGTTGGCCTAACACTCGGTTATCCCGGTAGTTCAACTTCATTTACTGGCCAATTCAACACAGTTTCTAAATTAGTTATCATTATCTTACTCTACCGTGGAAAACATCGTGGATTACCTAATAATATAGATCGTGCAATTATCTTACCAAGCGAGCAGTTGGATAAAAAGGATAATAACCAAGAAGAACGAATTTTAGGGGAAATTTCACATGAACCCGGTTTAGCTGGTAATACTACAACCTCATATGGTGTTAATGGAACTCCTCTAATGGCAGAAGGAAGTGGCGTGAAAAGATTTGAAACTGAAGTCAGTCAGAGATCCTTCAAAAGAGTAGAATCTACTTGAGAGAATCTTTTCCAATCAGGAGCACGTTGTTGGGTTCTTCTTGGAAGGATTATTATATTTTATAGAGTGTCAAGATAGAAAAGATATGCCATAGAAACTTTGGAGTATGTGTTTGATACATATATGTCAACGAATTTAATTTAAATTATAGTTATAATTTATTCTAGAGTAAAATCCGAATTTGTACGACCCATTTTTTTTTTTTTTTTTTTTTTTTTTTTTTTTTTTTTTTTTTTTTTTTTTTTTAATTTTTGTTTCTTGTGGAAATGTTCTTCTTTAATATTGTA
Organism: Geotrichum siamense (nom. inval.); assembly: GCA_030568955.1. NCBI lineage: Eukaryota > Fungi > Ascomycota > Dipodascomycetes > Dipodascales > Dipodascaceae > Geotrichum > Geotrichum siamense (nom. inval.). The sequence goes on along the minus strand of JAJMJJ010000101.1, from coordinate 12,481 downwards.
CATAATAAATAAGTTAGTTAGGTACAGAAACAATGCCATATATGTATACATGTAAACCCAATAACATGTGGAACGAATTCAAACGTTTAGAAGTAGGTAGTTAAGTATGTATAAAGAGAACCCAACCACCCATCAATCAATCCAAGATTCCCAGTATTCCAGCATATTTAACAATTACATCTTGAACGTCTCTATATTTCCCGACTGCCAAAACAATTTCTTTCAGCAGTTCATGTTTTTCCAATCCACATATTTTATCATTCCATTCAATTTCATTTTCACCTTTCATTTTGATTACTGGACCAAGTAATTCACTACAAAGTTCTTCCATTTTTTGTGAGAGACCTTCTGAAGCTAGTCGAAGGGAATATAGTTTGAGTGCGGACTTGAATTCGTCACTTGAGTCAGCGGATATGGCCGAGGCTAGACGAGTTTCAAGATGGGATGTGGAAACACATCGTTCAAAATTTTCAAAGCCTTCTTTAAGAGTTCGGGTTTGTGAAAGTCGTTGAAGGTATTTGGATCGGCCACCGGATTTTAGAATCGTTTCCTGACTTGTTCTGTGTTCAAGTAATGATATTATACCACCTCCACCTGTGGTATTGGAAGTTTGGGATTTGGTTCGATCAATATTAGGTAGTGTGGAGAATTGGGATCCAAATACCCACCATGCTTCAGAAACTAATGTCCAACACTTCATTTTAGAGTCATATAAATATCCATTACCATTAGTAAGGGTAATGAAAACTTTCCCTTTAGACGTTACTCCACATTGTGTTATGCTCGGCCCTTGGACAACACCATCATCTCCTGCATGCAACTCATTGGCTAATAAAGGTGCAACATGTAGACCAGTATGAATAGCCGATACTGTTGACATATCCCATAAATATAGTAACCCAGTACATGTCAATGCAAGCAAATAATTATTGTGACTCTCCAAAAACGATAAGGGTGCTCCCAAAACCAATCCGGGGAAAATTCTTCTCCCTCCCCGCGAATAAACAAATATAGTTCCATCTTCACAACTTATTGCCCAAAATGTTTTCGAACTTCCAGTTGCTAAGTGTCCATATGTTCGTAAATAATCTTTAAATATAACTTTCCCATTGGAATTGACTGTTATTGTACTAGGTTCTTGTTCAATGTCAGCTGAGTTACGAACTTCTAGTATCGATTCACCATCTTTTCGAATGAAAAATGTCCTTGTTTTGGGTGTACCTATTCGGGTCTGTGATGTAAGCAAAGAAAATGAAAGTGGAACAGATCGTAAGTATGTTTCAAAATTTAGATCCTTAATATTCTCAGTGAGAATACGTTTTTTTGATACTCCAAGTGAAGAAGCGCCTCCAGGAGGAACATTTCGTTTAGCAGGTGCAAATTCCACTGGTGCAGATCCTTCTTCGAGTAACCTAGCAGTAGTAGATGTGGAAGAAGGTATTGTTTCTTTTTTCACATCTTTTTTAAGCTCTGCTTTCTTAGGTTCTGATTTCTTAGGTTCTGATTTTTTCAGTTCTTGCTTTTTCGGGTCTTGTTTTTTAGATTCCACTTCTTCTGGTTCTTGTTTAATTACTAGATTAGCTTCCTCAGTTTTCGGTTCAAGCATAACCGATGAATTGCATGATTGTTGTGAATCTTCATCCAATAATATTGGAGAATCTTTGTTACCAGATGTCATATATTTTGCTAGCTGAACCTCATTTTCATCCAAGGGAACAACATATCCAAGTTCACCTTCTTCAAATGTCGCTAGTAAAATGTATCCATCTAGGGATGATATTAAAATTTTTGTACCTGAAAACGACCAAGCCACATCTGTTATTGATTTAGTCGCTGAATTACAAGAGATCAACAAAGGACGAGCGTTAGAAGTGTTCCAAATCACAAGGGATTTGTCTTGACCACACGTAGCCATTACAGTAATAAGATTAGATCGATACTTTTTGTGTTTAAGATCGGGCTTTTCGATAGAAAAGATTCGAGGGCAAAATGCGGCAACTAGGGTAGGTGAATCATGACCGACCAAGCTGATGTCACTATCCCATGAGTCTCTATTAATGATTGTGACAGTTGGAACATGACCGTTAATGGCGTTTGAAGCAGCGATATGGTTTCCATCTGGGGACCATGAACACCGTCTAAACAAACATGAGGTTGGTGAATTAACAAAGGGTTCAGTAACTGCAGCATCTTCTGTAAATTGGTAATCGCCATCTACTATATCATATTTGATAATTTTAACAGTATGATCATCGCTTGCGGTTGCAAAATATCTATTTGCGGGGTCAAAGGTAACTCCTTTGACGTGAGACTTTTGATGTATTTCAAGCTGCTTAATAACTTCAATTTTAGATTCTTTAACAGACCAAACATAAACTTGACCTTCAAATCCAACTGTAACTAATAATCGTGAATCTGGGGACCAAGCAAGATCTTGGATATCTCTGGTATGTTCTTTTGCCTGAAAAAATAATTCGTAACACGAAGTTTTCCAGACGAGTAGAGTACCATCTTCTGATCCAGCAGCCAGCAACTCATTATTTGGAGAAAATCGAACGGCATTAACAGGAGATGGGGCATTCAATATATGAGATGGTGATCCCTTTTCTGCTGCTTGAAAAATCGGCTCGGTATCCCATATCCGAACAGTCCTATCTGTACTAGTGTTAGACATTGTACTATTGCAAACTCATAACAACAAATAAAATACCTTGACCGGCAGTTGCCAAAAATTTATCTCGAGAATCTATCGACAATGAGTAGATTTCATAAACCTGGCCATCGACTAAAATATCAACGATAGTTAGAAATCGTTTGAATAACTAAATGCTGACTATTATCAACATACATTTGTGAGTAAGCCAAGAAGGCTTAATAAGTTTCATGACACCAAAACAAAATATTTAATACTTTTCACCTGACTCCAATTCCAAAATATTATGTGAAGACGTATGCAGAAAGTGAAATTAAAATGTGGTGATGATGATGTGTTTTATTTTTTAAAAGTGTATTCTCCCACCTATTTCAACGCATTTTTTCTTCTTTTCTTTCTCTTCTTCTACCTATTGTTAATAGTACTGCGATCTATTGAGTCATACACCAGAACGATATCTCATTACTTGCTATTTCAACTACAATAATGTCTGGATCAGATTTTACTGGTATGTTTTTAAAATTTACATGCACTCACATTATCTCATGTTTTCCTGAAGGATTATATCATCTGACATCTTGTAATTAGAGGACTATTGGATCGATTGGTTCCTTGGTACCAAAGGTAACGAGTATTTCTGTGATATCGACACAGATTTTATCCTCGACAGATTTAATCTTACTGGTCTTGAAACTGAAGTACCACGAATTCGACTTGTTATTGATATTATGACAGACAATTTTACTCACGAATGCTCAGAGGCTGATAGAGAGAGCATTGAAAAACTCGCCTGGCATTTATATGGCCTTATCCACGCTCGTTATATTCTCACCCCTAAAGGGCTTCAAAAGATGCAAGAAAAATACCAAAATCAAGATTTCGGCAAGTGCCCGCGGTACTACTGTAAACAAAATCCTCTTATTCCTGTAGGATTAGATGACATTTCTAGAGTTTCTACAGTGAAGCTATACTGTACGAAATGTGAAGATATTTACACTCCTAAGTCATCTCGACATGCTGCTATGGATGGCGCTTACTTTGGCACTAGTTTCCCTGGAATGTTACTTCAGGCATTCCCACCAAATGTGGAAAAATCACGAGAAAAATTTCTACTTAAGATCTTTGGATTCAAGATTCATGAGAGTGCAAAGCTTGCCAGAATTCAGGAGAAGTATAGTCTTGAGGCTGAAAAAGAGTATAAGATGTTAGAGGAAGAGGAGTAAGAACTTGCTATGATACTATAAATCTGATGTACAGTAATTTATTATTGATGAGTTTTATATTAATTGTTCTACTGAACTACTATGTATTCCTTCGTCCATGCACATGTACCTACATAGGTGTCTAGACATCTACAAATAAGCTGAAGCTTGAATGTTGCAGAATCAGCTTCATATGTAGCATTAAAAAGGGATGCAACAGAAATTAAGAAATATGACTTAGACCCCTCTGTAACATTGTAGCCATTTTCAACAACACGAAAAAAAAAACATAAATAGAGATTCTTCTCCTTTTCCTATACAGGCATGTCTCACGATTTGACCCAGTGAAGAACAATGCATATTTTAAATAAGATTCTACTTTCAGTAGTGATCTTTGTGAATATTGTTTTTGCTGATGTGACTTCTGCTCAAAAAGCTGTGTTTGCTGAGATTCCTAGGAGTTCGGAACATTCGAATTCAGGACATACTAATAACTGGGGTATGTGCTTTCAGATTCATACATCATAATTGTGTGGCAAAATATTTTTTTAACAATTATTTTGGTTAGCTGTGTTGGTATCTACATCAAGATTCTGGTTTAATTATAGAGTAAGTTAGATGGAATTTATCTTAAGAGCGATAAATGCTGACAACGCTTTTAATAGCACATGGCAAATGTTCTTAGTATGTACAGAACAGTCAAGAGATTGGGTATTCCTGATTCACAAATTATCATGATGCTTTCAGATGATGTTTCCTGTAACCCTCGTAATATCTTTCCCGGAGCAGTTTTCAACAATGCGGATCGAGCACTTGATTTATATGGTGACAATATTGAAGTGGATTATCGTGGATATGAAGTAACGGTTGAAAACTTCATTCGTCTTTTGACAGATCGCTGGGATGAAGATGTTTTTCGATCTAAGCGATTATTGACAGATGAAAGGTCCAATATATTTATTTATTTGACCGGTCATGGTGGTAATGAATTTCTAAAATTTCAGGATGCGGAGGAAATAGGAGCTATGGATATTGCTGATGCATTTGAACAAATGAGTGAAAAGAAAAGATACAATGAGATTTTGTTTATGATTGATACATGTCAAGCCAATACTATGTATTCGAAATTCTATTCACCAAACATTTTGGCAGTCGGCTCATCACGACTAGACGAAAATTCCTACTCTCATCATGCTGATATGGATGTAGGAGTTGCAGTTATTGATCGATTTACATACTACAATCTAGAATTCTTGGAAAGTATCAACAAAACTTCTAAGAAGACAATGCAAGATCTATTTGATAGTTATGATCCTGCAGATATCCATTCTAACCCTGGAATCCGATCCGATCTCTTTAAACGCAATCTTTCTGAAGTTTTAATTACAGATTTCTTTGGCAATATTCAAAACATTGAAATTGATGAGCATAACGACGATTTGATGGATCTTGTTAAAATTGCTCAATTATATGATGATGCCACTGATCAACAACAATTGAAAAACGTTGATGATGTTAAAGATGGTCCGGTGAATGATTTTATTGTTAAAGAGTATACTTTTGATGAAGAATCTGAAATCAAAAACAAGTATATTTGTGCAGCAGTGATGTTTATTATTGTTGTATTGTCAATTGGATCTAGTGCATTTTAAGGAAGTAAAAGTTAGATGGACTTATAATGAATACATGAACAATACAAAAAAAAAAAAAAAAACAGTAGTCACTTAGTTTGTAGTCATTTAATATACACGTATATGTATGCGATAGAGACTTAACATGTGTGATAAAGTATATCCAAATATCACAGATTAAAATATATATATATACATATGGAAAGTACGATTTATGTTAAGGTCTAAAGTGTTCCGTGCGAAATATATCTAAAGGAGCATTGTGAAATATTTATTAGACACATACATAAGTACCTAGGTAGATATGTGTGAATGTAGGCGTACATCTCAACGTGAGTGAAATTTCAGTTTCTACAAAATATATATTTTCAAGTGTTTATAATATGATAAAAAAATAAATACATGACTGTATATTTTTAGGTTATTCCTGCTAACCCTAGAATACAAGTGTAGTATGTACGTACATACATAAATAGTAGTAGAGTTGTTAATTGGATTCAAATGTCCAGGAAATAAAATGGCTTCCCAAGTTATTCAAGTGTATTTCTATTTAAACGCCGTCTTCGCAAGAAGCCTCTTCTTATCGATCTAGCTTCATTTTCATTTTGATTCTCTTCTACTTGGTCCATATTTCTGCTACGTCCATACCTCCAAACAACCACAGCAGTATGTGTTTCGTTGTCTATATCATCAATAGGATCAGGACCAAGAGGGTCCAAGGGCTTTGGGCAATAGTAGTTGGTCATACAGAGAGGACATTTGGCTTGACGTTTAAGTAACCATGGCATTATGCATTCTGAATGGAAGGTGTGTGAGCATGTTAAGGTTCGAACGATGTCAGAATGTGATATGTCATCGATACAGACTGCACAACGGGGTAGGTCGGTTTTTAAAGTCTGATCAGAATCACAGCTGCGATGAGTAAAAGGTTCGGTTGTTGATAGTGTTATTGTGCTAACATCTGAGCTCAAGGATCGTACTAGATCATTGGTGATGCCTTCAGTGTCGGAACTAATAGTAGTAGTGATGGTGGTGGGTAACTCAAAAATATCGGATTGATGAAGAGATAGATTCTTATCAGCCGTTGCGCTAATATTTCCATCTACAACAACAGCTTCTCGGTCGATCCCAGCATACCCTTCATGCTCAGGAAACTGCGAATCAATCTGTTCCAACGTCATGACCTTTCTAGGCTTTCCATGCCCACGACGAGGCACTACTACTGTAGCTGTTACTGTTGCTGGCGGTGTTCCTCTATACCCGTATTGAACTATTCTAGGATGATTTGTGGTCGAAGATGAAGGGACAGATCGTGGTCGAGTCCAACATGCTTTCAGATTTAAAAATGCTGTGCTAATGATGGTCATATTGTATTTATCGTTGGGTTTTACCAAAGATCTTCAAGGATCAAATAATAGTAAAACAAAATTGCGAAAAGATCTTGACAATAATTTATGTTATCCACCAAGAGCTAGAATCACAAAGCAAGTAGCAAACAATAGGAATAAAAGGTTTATTATTTCAAAGCTTATCTTTTTTTTTCTTTCTTTCCAAAACAATGCTCACATCAACCAACCAGAAATATAAATAAACATAAATCAAAAGGAAGTAAAAAATAATAAAAAAAAATAATAATAATAAAAAAAAAAAATGCGGGTTTTTGTATTCTTTTTGTTTCTTTCACTTTCACATATCATCGGAACTTATCCTATTTTTCATTCATAAACCTCAAGATATACATATACATGTCCGTGACAACATTCAAATTGTAATTTCCATAATACAATAAGGCCTTATTTAATTTTATATATTTTTATTATCATCATCACCACCGCCACGATATTTTCTGTGGTGGATACGAGTGGATGAAATTAATTAGGTCTACAATGCACTGCTCAAAACTTTAAAAATGGCGATAGGGAAAACTGTTGTATGGGGGTGTCTTGCAAATCTCATTATTATGTCATTATCCTAAAACGGACTTTTTGTTTTTATTATTCAAATTGACTATTTTCTATCAAAACATTACCCAAATATCTACATACAAAGGTATACATATGTGTACAATAAATATAGTATGACAGAGATGTTTGAATAACTCAAAGAAACACACACGCACTTTCTCATAAACTAAAATTTTGAACTCACAAGCCTTAACAATAAACACCAATCCTCTCCAGGATAAAAATAAAGCAAAAAAATGGCTCTGCTCCCTCTGTACAAACGGCATTATTCCTGCCGGTCGGTATGATTTACCTCGCTTAACCATCTTTTGCCCTTTAAAAAAAAAATTAAATTATGAAATAAGAGCCAGGAAAAAAAGAAAACCTTCTCGTTACAAGGCATTTTTTTTTTTAAAAAAATATAGGGTATAGTACATATACCCATGTATATTAAAATCGATTGCATTAAATTTGATTGAATTTAACTGTACTTAGTAAAAAAATAAATGAAATATTATATAAAAAATTGGTTCTGTTATTTAAGTGATTCCACAATATATCATTAACACAGCTGCGTGATACATTAGTCGTACCTGATTCACTATGAACATTTGAATTTACTATGCAAAAATTGACTGTTTATTCTACTACACTAAAGAGCAGATTTGGTTTACTTGATCTTACAAAACAGAATAATATTAACAATCCCATCCACCCTCATCTAATCATTAAAATATCAATACATAACTCTATATATTTAGGAATATATATATAAATCTTTCGCTATATGACAACTAAATATCACAGTGTGTTGTTATATCCTATTAAATCACGAAGCTAAATGACTAAAAGGATGATTACCAATATTGTTTTTAGACTCCAGTGTACTATTCAAACTTTCTGATGATGTTGATTTAGGATATTGTTGAATGGATGTAGGTGGTTTCAAATCGTCGGCTAAATCAGTCTTTGACGTTTCGGAAGCCATTTTGTGAATCGATTCTTTATCTCTGCTATTTACAGAGGTCAATGAAGCAGCTTCTCTTTCCTTAGAAATTCGTGCTTCAATTTCTCGCAACTCTTGTTCACGAGCAAGCAACTCCATTCTCTTTTCATTAATTTCCCTTTGAACTCGTAATTCAATTTCTCTTAGTTTTTCTTCTTCACGCTGTAATTGTTCTTCTTTGATCATGTATGATTGATTAGCTAGATCTTCAGGATTGAGCAAAACTGATTCTCGTGGATCCGTCATTGTCTTTGAAAGTTTCTCGGTACGGTAATTTTCATACAAAAAGTCATGAGTTAGGTCCTTCAAGTCTGACATATGGGAGCCAAGAATTGCGCTACGAAGTGCAATAAAATCAGAATATTCAGGATTTTCAATATTGACAATACCCCAAGGATATTTACGTGCGCGCGTTTTCACTCCATCAATAACATGAAAATCGTCGGAAGCAACAATTGCAAACGGAAGCATTGATCGAAGCTTTGAGTTTTCTTCAATTGTTTCAGTATCGTCATCCTGTGGATCATAAGGAAAATTGTAAATTGGAATGTTGTAATATTCAATATCTTCCATGGTCATTCGTTTTGCGTCGGCTAGTTCAGGTTGTGTCAGAGAATCGGCGCGTCCAATAACAGGAATTACATTGACTCGAAGAGACAATTTTTTCATTAACTGAACGTCAATTTCTCTCAATCCGTGTCCAGTAGCCTCAATGAAATAAAGAAGAACATGGATTCTGTTGTCTCTAAATCTTGGATTTCTCTTGATCCTACTTTCTTCTGCCACAACTTCATCATATTGGGCTTCCAAATAATTCAAAATTTCTTCAAAACACTTTTCATTATCAAGATTATCACCAAATCCAGGAGTGTCAACGATTGTCAATGAAATTCTATTTCCTCCATCACCTTCATCAATTTCGACTCTGGTTGGAACAATATGAATACCGGGTTCAATATGTGCTTTTTCAGGGTCAAACTCGGGTCTTTCATAAGATTGGAACGTCATAGAGGAGGTGTCCGAGTTCGACCTTTTATGTCCTCCATTCAATATATCTTTTCCACAAAGAGAATTGACAAAAGTCGTTCTTCCAGTACCACTAGTTCCAGTCACCATGACCGAGAACTGAATTGCCTTTTTGACATTCTTCTTCCTTCGCATCTCATAAACCGACGACATTTTTTAAATATTTCCTCTACCTTTTAGTACTCCAAAAAATCAACGAGTAGAAACTCTTCAAAAAGAGATGAACAATTAACAGATTAGCAATGGAGTCTATGGAAAAGGAGACTTCACGAGATTTCAAGGGGTAAAAACCCAAAGAAAAATAACAACAAAACAAGTTACATATTACCCTAACCTTTAGCATCCTACTTCTAGACACGCCTCATCACCATCCACTTAGGACACTTCATTGTATACTAACCACCTTTATCATGATGTTTGCACTATTCTGAAAGGATGTAATTCAACTTCTTTTTTACTTGATTTTTGCTTTCAAGCATTTGGTTGTAGACATTGTAAAAAACTGTCTTAGATAAGGTTTGTATTATATGAGATTGATTCTTTCGTTATTCTGAAATCTATACAATGGTAGACTGAAGAATACTCATGAAATCAATATGCAGTTTACAGTTTTGTAATGTATTCATCTTTACGAATATTCTTAATTTACTATGTACATTTGTATATACTACGTGTATTTATATAGTTACATGCCTACATAAAAATATTGGATGCAGAAACTTAAAAGTGTATGTAGACACGGCTAAATGAATGATTCTCTAGTATTTCGTGTGTTGATATAATGAATTACACAAATTAAAGATTTTGTACATACATACATACCAATACAATGTTATAATGTACTACGGTGACAACCATTTCTCTTCAAATCATAATTTGTACCCAAAACATATCCTCAAATTCCACGGCTATCATCACTCAAAAATAGTGTTTTATTTTATTTTTACTTTAGTATTCATTTTATATTTATTTATTAAATTTTACGTAGGACTATAAACAAAATGATTATTATTATTAGCAAATATCGGTTGTAAGTATTGGATACGCGACCGAATGAATTATAATATATTCAACGTTATTATTTCCAGTAATCTTCCTTATAACATAACAGTACTACTATTCTACGTGGTAAGATGTGCCAACTAAAAACAGCTGCAAATTTCACTGGTTTTCTTAAATTGAAAATAAATATTTAAAACATTTAGACTATAAATCTGTCAATCTAATTTATAACTTCCAGTAGAAGTGAAGAATTTGATAATCCAACCTCTTCAATTGTTTTTCCCAATACATCAATCAGTTCTTTTCTATCAGGCCCAGTCAACTTGAAATAAGTGTACCTTATTTCATCATTAATACCTTTAGCGCGTGCATAAATCTGTTTCACAGTATCAGATTTATAAAATCTAAGAACATGACGATTACCATCGCCAAATCGAAATTGAATTCTAGTGGTATTTAGAGCTGACGCATCAGGTTCAGCAGAATCATCGGGTATAATAGAAGCAAAAATATCTTCTGGGGTAAGATCTTCTTCAGCTTCTGATTCTGAATCTGATGCGTGATCTTGATTTGGTGATAATTGTCCAGCGCTTTGACCTTTGACTGTAGCGGAAGACAAAGTAGATGGTGTCGATATGTTAGCCGACATGGATACATCATTACCTTCGACAGCATCTTCCATATTATCTTCATCAAAGTCACTTAGATTTTCATCTTCATCATAAAAGTCATACTCATCATAACTTTCCTCACCACTGGAAATTGAATCAATGAGTTGTTCAACACCCAAATCTTTTCTATATGTCTGCAAGAAATTCTCCAACTCTTCATAAAATATCAAAGAATCCGGTGAACTTCCTTTCCATGATTTGAGTTCTTCACCAGTTCTAGGATCTAAAATTCCAACATATGGTAAATTGTAGGCATTGTAATATTGGGCAAATTCTTCACCTTCTGGAGAGTCATGATTATATTGTAAGAAAACAAAATGTTTTTTCACTAAGGCAACAATTTTCTTATCTTTCCAAATATCTCTGTTCAAAATCTGACATTGAAAAATAGAAGTGTCTTGAAGATTTATTAAAACCCATTTCTTTTCTTTTCGTCCTTGTAATTTTGCGGTTTCTAAGTCTATCTCTGAAATTAAATCATATGGGGGCTGAAACAGCCGAGTTAAAAGGGTTTGTTTTGCTGTTTGTGTACTTTGTCCCTCATTGACAGCAAAAACTTCTTTCACCTTTTCCACTCTAACCGGAGCACTATGTCCTGGATTCACCAATGTTTGAGTAACAGGGGCAATAGCCTCTCGAACCGATCCTTGTTCTAATTTATCATATTCTTCTTGTTGCAATTTTCGCACATAGGCTTCATCATCAAATCCGCCATTATTCGTTTCGGCTATTGGATTAGAGGATGAACTACCTGTATTTCCACCGTCAAGTCTAGCGCCTCCATTCTCATGATAAAGAGTTACTGCTTGTTCAAGATTTTGATCAGCAACAATTAGGTACTGCTCGGCTGTCGCAGTATCAGCATCAGTGAAGGCACAAAAATTCGCAACTAATTCTTCGTGATCCATTATTAAAATAAAACCAAATCAATAAAAAACGTTTAGTACGTATGATAAAAGATGTTTCGAAAGGTCTGTTTGTATGAATAGTTTGGAAGGAGGAAACGAGAAATCTCAAGGGTTTGGGGATGTAACTTCCTCTTTTTCTATAAAGTTTATGATGTGAAGGCACAAAATCTGTTTCTACTTTGTAATATTTCGTGCCCTGCATTACGACCTGCTATAATTTGTAAATTTTTTTTTTCTTGTATAAATATATATTTACTCATGTAGGTAAGTGCATATGTATATATATTCATATATTTTCCAAATTTTCCTTGACACAAATGTTTAGATGTGAAATTCTATAAAAGAAATAAAAGAAAAACTATCACATATAAGCCAGATATATTAAATTAAATCAAAAAATTCACCTATTTTTTTTTTTTTTTTTTTTTTTTTTTTTTTT
>JAJMJJ010000100.1:21211-46412 GCA_030568955.1 Geotrichum siamense (nom. inval.) | reverse complement strand
CCCCTCTGACCCCCTCTGACCCCCTCTGACCTCATCACATTTACAAATCGTTTATATTAGTATTGAATTTATTTGATATTACCTAAATAGATATAAAAATTAATTAAGACATTAATCAACTTCTTTTTATTAATTCAAAATATATACACACTATTAATTCTTATTATCCTCCAAAATCAAAAGCACTCATATCAGGCTCTTGAAATTCTGATGAACTCGCTGGTTTCAAATGTGCATAAGGATTCGGTTTATCAGAATTCTTCTCCACAGTCAAATCAGAATTGACTTTTTCGTTTTCATTTATTTTAAATTTATCAAATAAACTACTTGGTTTTTGATTTTCAGAAGTTATCTTCTTAACAGAATTATAATCAAATTCACCGGTGATACCAAAAGCGTTTGACGAAGCATTATTCTTAGGGAGAGAACTATAATCAAAATCTTCAGTAATGCCAAAAGCATTGGATGCTTGTATGTCTTTCTGTCTTCTGGGAACTGAATTACTATCAATCCCGTCACCAATTCCTAAGGGTCTATTGGACGATGATCCAAAAATATCATTCATAGGAATCTTTTTAATTGAATTGTAATCAAAGTTATCATTGATGCCAAAGGAATTTGCAGGTTCAAGATCATTCGAAGCAATCTTACATTTAGCAGGATCATCCAAGCGAGTCCCTAGATAATTTGTGGTTGGTTGAGCAAATTCCCAACTTTCAACCAATTGAAGTGCAAGAAGATCACATCCCATTCTTGAATAAATTGACGCCGTCTTAAGAACAACTTGAAATTCATAATCTGATCCATTTAAAGGTTTGATAAACTTCGGGTAGTTCTTTTTAAGTTGCTTGTAGAGAACAATAAGAACTGGATCATCAGCAAGGAACAGTTTACTGTCAGACACCTCAACAGCTTCAATTGGTGTCTCACATCCTCTGTAATGTGAAATTATTTCATTCGGAGAACTGATAAGTGCTTGAATAGAAAGATCCTTACGACCAAGCTTCCAGAAAGCCCAGCTTGTCATCCATCGGTCACCTTCTTTGACAGCGTTGGAAAGTACTACTGTTTCTAATAATTCAATAAATGCAGGATGGTCATCACCCCCGTACACTCTAGCCACCGCAATTGCCAGACTGACATCCTTCACATTTCGTACCAAAACATTGATTGCATCTTTTAATGAATCACCTAATAAAAAAAATGCTGCAGCGTATTCAAATCGGTGCTTACCAATTAACGCAAAAGCGTTCTTACAGGCTGTTGTTTTATATCGAGGTTGTTCAAAATCATTACCCAAAAGTTTCATAGTTTTCTGCTGTTCGCGGTTTGATCCTGCTGTTTTCCACAATCCCAACAATACCTGCTTCTTTTTTAGAGCCAAGTAGTATAAAGAACAATTAACTGGATCGCGATCTCCTTGAGTAAAATGATTTCGACCTAACTTCTCAAAAATTTCACGAAGTTTGTCAGTACGTGTCCAATAGGGAAGACCAATGTCCCTTGCAGCGCCCCATAAAAGTGGTGTAGACGGTGTTTGAATAAGACCCAAAAGAATCTCTTGAGATTCACTATGGAAAGCCCAGTTGAAATCTCTAATACTCATTGACTCTTGAATCCCCCGGTGTATTTTAAATAGCCTGTAACCTAATAAAAACTTTATTCCACTGTGATCTAGAGATCTTGCATTTTGCTCAACTTGAATAATGGCTTCAACCACACTTGCCAAGGTTATTTGCTGATGTTGTGTCATATAAGGCAGAGACACTCGTTGAAACCAATCCAACAACTCTTTGCAAATATCTTCATTGAATTCATCGAGTGCATCATCCACAGAAACACCATATGTATCAAACAAACTATTTTTAGTTGGATCAACATTTTGCTCTAATCTCATCACATCTCCTGGTTGCAAACCTATAAAACTTTCAATATCAATTACTTTTGAATCTAGAACCACGCCAAACTTCAAAGCTTTCAAAAGGGTAACAAGAATTTTCTTAACAGTTGACATATTACCAGAAAATACATTCTGAATAAGAAACTGTGGATGATAAAATGGAAGAGGGCCATTCATAATTGAACATGCATAGAATAATGAATGTTTCTGCTTTGCAATATTATGTTTTCCAGCAATATGTTTTGTATATTCATTTTGTCCTTCTATTTCACCACTAGAAATGAATAATTGATTACCAGATCCAACTGCGAGAGAACCGCCACTAAGCCAAATAGAATCACCAATATTATGAGTTGTATAGGATGATATATCAATGGTTTGTATTGGTGCCCATGCAGGAGTTTTGTTGGTATAATCAAATCGTAATTGTGAATAGAGTGTAACAACTCGAGCAGAACCAACAGCAAGAATACTTTGAGAACTCGGGGTTGTTGTCCAATCTAAATCCGAGAGTGGAAACTTTGGGTCAAATGACCTTTGAAATTCTAATATACCATTTGAAACATCCCAAATTGATAACTCTGTGGCATCAGAATTGGCTATGGCAACCTTTTTGACTGCTGAAACCTCGATTCTAGACGCATTCAATTTACCAGTTTCCAAAACAGCAGTTTGTAACCATTCAATTTTACCTGAATTCAACAATGAGGCAGTGAAACTTCTAAATCTTCCTTCTGGAGAAATAGTAGCCATGACATCTCTTTGAAATGTATCAATATGGTCTTGATGAATAGTTGCTTGCCAGCCGACTGGCGCAACTCTAGTCATTATATGAATATCGTCATTAAGAGGAAGTTCTGACTCGCCAAGGTATGTGATAGTATTATATTCAGAGATATTTCCTTCTACAGGGAGTGATATTCTCCAGAGAGCACCCTTTTTATTATTTCTGAGTGCAAAAATATGGTAACCATGTATAGTCTGTTCAGCTTCCGGGAGAAGAAACATGCACTTAGGGCAATCAGGGACCAATAATTTCTTGTATGCAATAGGAGTTCCAATTCTCTCTCTGCAATCCCATACAATTAGTTTTTCTTTTGTAAGAGTGACAAGGAACTCGCCATTTCTAAGGATAATAGCTCTTTGAATAACCTCATTACCTTCATTTAGAGATGATTGTCGTCTTATAGTCACAGAATCGTCCAATACCTGAGTCCGCCATAAATAATTTTCAGAAAATCTACTCATAGAAATCACAGCACTACCGTCAGCAGTTCTGAATAGTCTTTGAATCGATTTATTGTGACCGGTCAAAATAGATTTCAACGAAATATGTTTCTTGCTTAAATGTTTGTCAATGAGACGATCAAAATCGGCGACGTAATGAAGAATAGCACCTCTAAAATCATGAACCATTATGGAAAGATCCTTCGCTGAATTGAGTAGAGTTTGTTTGTTGGCAAAAACAAAAAATATGAGAAATGGAGAATCTATAGGAAATTGTTTCGGAAGAATCAAATTGTCTGCGATCTTTGTCAATTTAGCAATCATTCTTGGTCTTTGTCCGACATTTTCAATACAGTAAATAGTCATAGTTCTGTCTTCTTTTAATACAACACATAACTCGGGCGATCTTTGTGCAATATCAATAGCCTTTTCAATTGACTTACTAGGGTTATCACCTGCCCGAGTTAATGTTGATTCGATAGCTTTTGATATGTCTCCGTTGTCTATCATGAACGCAAATCGTTTTTCCGTTTTTAACCCTATTGGATCGTCTCGATGAAGGTCCAAGTTTAGCCATAACTGAAAATTTGAGTGGGTAGAGTCAAATGGAGCCCATATCCGTAGAGCACCATCCGTAGAAGTAGTGTACAAAACATTTTCAGTTGTTTGATCTTTATGAAAAGGTTTTCTCCATCTTAAACTTGTAACTATTCCGGGGTGGGGTAGGTATGAAAAATCAAAGTCAACATTGTCAACATCGTATGACAATCGATTCCAAATTTTGACCACTTGGTCATATTTCCCCATAGTTGCAATTATACTCTTATCGTATGAAAATAGTGCTTTCGAAACTGGATTTGGTAGACTAGCTTCAAGTTAGTAGAAGTTAAGAAATTGAATACTAAAAACATACTCTTGTGACCATAGCTCATTTGCTTTTTTCTCCAATTCATCAATTGACCAAAGAATAAGAATCTTTGAGCCTGTTAAAAGCTCGAAATTAGATCCCCAAGAAACTGTCGAGATATTACCATGTGCTTTATTGACCTCAAAGTCAAACAGCACAGTCCAAATGGGAGGTTTATCGAATCGTTTTGTGGGATAGTATATGGTTAATTTATTACCATAAGAAAGTGCAATATATCCAGTATCTTCATCAATATCAACAGCAAGACCATCGCTCTCCAAGTAAAATGTCTGAATCAAACAGGTAGAGTCCTCTAGAATAATCAAGTTGTTACCGGAACAATAGGCCTGTGGAATGAGTAATGTTAGCTAAAACTCTCGACTCAGATCAGACTATACTCACAAAAATCTGTCTATCATCATAATTAGCAGTGCAAACCGCATTTACTAAAGGGTTTGGACTACCAGGCAGGAAACTTATTGTCATATTGAGCTAGCTGTGTAGACTGAAATTGAAAAGGTGGGGTGAGAGGTGATGTTAGGGCTTGTCTTTACATTTTTCTCTCTCTTCTCAAATTTAAAAATAAACTTTTTTTTCTCGTCACAAATAATATTGTTACGAATAATATCCCCTTTATCATAAATTATCTTTAGCCTTCATACATACATACATGGAAACGACCACTAAATATCCCATGTCCTTACCATACATATATGTATACATACATACATATGTACGCAGTATATTGGCTAATATTTTTATTTTATTGTTAGCTTTATTTTGCTATGTTGTTTATGTAATTTTAAGTAATGATTTAAAGTCTGTGTGCTAGGAAATCCGAAAATTGTATGGTATGGTTTTATATGTAAGTAAAATCATTTTGGGTTAGCTCATATTAAACTCAGTTTGGAAACTTATCCAGGTTCCCATTTTTGGCATAATCCTCTTTAGATTCTTTAATATGAACTTAAATAGTAGATTCCATAAAAAAAAAATAGATCAATCCCTATCTGTCCATAATATTATTGATTTATAACTGTATTCTTTCTTTCTTTCTTTCTTTCAATACTTCAAATAATTGACATACGTGGAATAATTCAGTATTGCTTTTAATCGTATCGTTGAATAAACATTATATATTCTTGTCTGTATACAAACATACATTTCTACAGATGTACATAGATACTTCCCATTCCTTATTCTACCTACCTTCATTAAATCCCTACCTACATGCACCTACCTACCTAGGTCCTAATTCCCATCAATTTCTAAACTTAATTACTTTCCCCTTCAGCTTTTTGTTCTTCAGTCTTTTGTTCTTCAGTCTTAACTTCTTCATTCTTTTCTTCTTCAGTCTTAACTTCTTCAGCCTTTTCTTCTTCAGTCTTTTCCTCTTCAGTCTTTTCTTCTTCAGTCTTTTCTTCTTCAGTCTTTACTTCTTCAGTCTTTACTTCCTCAGTATTTTGAGAATCATCCTCTTTAGCTTGAGTTTCACTATTTGTAGTTTCACTTTCAGATTTTCCACTAGAAGTTGATTCACTACTAATTGTGTTAAGAGCATCAGAAATATCAGAATCAGAACATTGATCACATGATAAGGAGACGGCCAAATCACCCGGTTGATAATGGAAGTATTCTGCTGATCCAGCGTCCAAATTAGAAGCCAACAATCTCGGTGTGACCAAGGCAACGGTACGCCGCAAAACTTTGTGTTGGAGAAGTAGATACTGAAGAATATTACCTTGTTTGTGTTTAGAATCACCTCGGATAGTTTCGCCAACTACATGATCATCAAGCACATCAAGCCAAAATCTAGTGAATTCCGTATTCTTCACAAGGAACGAATCATAATTGAGCCCTTCATCAGATCTTGAAATAACAAATTGATAATTAGAAACTTCCGAATCAGTAACCGCGGTAGGAAATCTATGCTCAGTATGGTAGTTTCCATTAGAAATGTAGAACGAATTGTATGAGAGTTTGGACTTCATATTCGATAACAGATGATGAACTTTGAGGTCTTTATTGGCAATGAACGTCGTATTGTCTAAGAACCAAACCCACTGGCCTTCCTGGACCAAATCTTTGTTCAAGAGAACCTTTTGTAGCGCATAAGTTTCTGCAAAGTCCTTCTTGTTATCAGGATATTTAGGAGTTTCGGCAAAAACACACTTATAGTTATTATGCTTACAATAATCTTCACGATTTTTAATAACTTTTTGGTTAGAAGTCATTGGAGTAACTAGTACAATAGGAGTTTCCAACGTGAATCCTTCGTCGATAGAAGTGACATAGTGCTTTTGCATATCTTCCAATCGGAGGCCTGGGTCCTGCTTGGAAGCTTCAGCATTGTAGTTTTCCTGGTTCCTAGCGAGCTCTTCCAAATATTCTTTGTGAGCAACAGCTTTAGCTTCCTTTTCCTTCTTATTCTTTTTTTTCTCCTCAATCTTTCTTGTCTCCTCAGCTTTAGCTCTTTGCTCCTCGAGCTCTTTTTGTTCACGTTCAGCTGCTTTGTTTTTAGCTTCAATACGTTCCTGGCGTTCCTTTTCAACAACTTTTTCATAATTTGCCTTTTGTCTCAGAGTGTCTTTATAATCTTCAGCATCGATGATTCCGTCGACTATTTCGTGTTTCTTAGGCTTGCGTTGGAATCGTTGTTGACTCTTGCTTCCCTGAATAGTATATAGAAACTTGAATTTTGATTTATCACTGTTCTTAATGTACAGAGTATTTTGATTTTCAGGTGATATTTTTAGCAAATCCTTGAATGGACTATCATTCCAAAGTTCCTTTACGTTATCCCTTGAAGCCACTAAAGATTTGATAAACGCTGTGTTCGTTGACATGCTGTCATTACTCTTGAAAACCAAGAAAATAGCTGACAGCACGATTATTATCAGGTATAATTTCACTCTTTGACTCCTATTCATTGTGGATCAATTTGTTTTGATAAAAAAAAAAAAAAAGACAAGCTAGAAAAAATATTGGAAGGGGGAAGAAAAATAATTGAAACTGGAAAAGGGAATGCCACATTTTCCAGATGGAGAAAAATAACAATTCTTGGTACATGTGTACATATATTATAAGAAATCCATTTAAAACACTCTCGAAACTTGAACTCTCAATCAATCTAATTTTATGATTCAAAAATATTGACATGGATTACTGCTAGACATTACATTAATATATATGTGTAAAAGAATTATATGTACCATGTACTCACACTAGAGCTTATGTACCAGTACTTTGTGTTTGCTTATTCATGTACTAGTACACATGTGTGCACATATAAAAAAATGTAAGTACTAAGTACTATATATTATTTTGTATTCCGGACACGTCACACAGACATCGTTCTAGAAACGGTCCATGTGAGGCTGGGGTAAGGGGTAAAATCCGGATGTGGATATCTGTGCTCGCAGCGTTGTGTAGAAGAAATATCTCGAATCAGAAAAATCGCCTTTTGGGAGAAACCTAAACGAAACGTCAGCAATACGAACCTTTTCTGTTGCATTCTGATAGTTCTACCTGATATCTCAATATTGATTTTATAATAAAGTTATTTGATTCATTTGTGTTTAACAGATATATTTATTTGTTTTTTCAATTTAAGATTCAATCGAGTTTTTTTTTATTTTTAACGAAAGAGAGTAATTTCAACAATTGACTTTTTCCAAGTTAGAATTTTTCATCACCGGTGATTTAACACAAGTGTTTCGTCAACAAAACATTATCTTTTCGGATATATTTTCTCTTTGCTTTATATCCTTGGTACAGATTTGAGTCGATATCAATTATATATCTTATAGCACATCTCGGGTTATTCTAATTTTCAGATCAATATTCTTAATTCTATTACCAGGTTCGTTAAGAACTCAAAATAATGTTGCATATAAAGGTGACAACTTGCCTGCTGCTAGGTCTTATTTTACTCATACAGAGCGTTTTGGCTGGTGAAGATTTTTACAAAGTATGTTAATCCGAATTTTATCCTTGACATTAGATTTACTCAATGTTAATTTTTCATTCACTAATTACTGTTTACACTAGATCCTTGGATTGGAAAAAGATGCGTCTCAGGCTGAAATCAAGCAGGCATATAAGGAATTAAGTCGAAAATATCACCCAGATAAGAATGGTGGTGATGACGCGAAATTTGTTGAAATCGCAGCTGCTTACGAAGTGCTATCGGACGAAGAAAAGAAGAAAAATTATGATAGGTTTGGTGAAGAGGGAATAAATGGTCAACCTCATGGAAATGGAGGACATGGGGGAGGTGGTAATCCCTTCGAGGGAATGTTTGGGTTTGGAGGAGGGTCTCATAGACAAATGATGAGAAGAAATACAGAAACACATATCGAGGTTACCTTAATGCAAATGTACAAAGGTGATTCATTTGATCTAAGTTTGGACATGCAAGGTCTTTGTGATAAGTGTGCTGGAACTGGATCTGCAGATAAGAAAACTCATACGTGCAGTAAATGTGGTGGTTCAGGTGTTAGAATTGTTAAAATTCAACTGGCGCCAGGAATGTTTCAGCAAATTCAAACGAGTTGTGACCAGTGTGGTGGACGTGGTCATGTAATTAAGAAGGTATGTAGTAAATGTGGCGGTTCAAAAGTTATGCGTGAACGACGAGAGTATCATTTGTATATTGAACCAGGAAGCCAGAAGAAATTTGATCATGTTTTTCATGGTGAAGCAGAAAAGTTCCCAGATTCTGAGCCTGGTGATCTAATTGTGCATGTTAAAGAAAGTAAAAAAGGGAATATGGGATATAGAAGAAAAGGTATTCATCTTTTCAGAACAGAAGTGATAACAGAAAAGGAAGCTTCTCAGGGTGGTTGGTCAAGGCAGATTCCTTGCTTAGATGGAGAAACGATGATTACCATAAAGAGGGACGCTGGTATCACAGTTGCAAATGGAGAGGTAGAAGTGTTGAAACAACACGGTATGCCAATTCAAGGACACGATGATGAACATGGTGATCTGTATATTAAATATGTATTGATCTTGACTGGTAATCCTCAAAAGAAGAGCAAGAAAGCTAAAAATAACAATAGTAAAAAAGATGAATTATAACCTCATTTATTTCAGTACATAGATGTTATTAACTTTAAACAAATATAAATATTTCTCTTCAAAGCACTGATGATTTCAGTTTCAGTCATGGTATATTATTTGTGCAAATTGAAATATCTTAAAATTCCAAAGATAGTAGTATCTTCGAGGATACCCTAATTCTCTCTCACTCAGCCAGAGTTTGGCCAATAAATGGTATGACAAAACTGATGACTAAAATTTCATTCCTACATTTACTTAATATGTGTGTAATACTTGTCACGGAAAACTCCCAACCTTATATCATCAAGGTACTACGAGCATACATGGCAATTGAATTTTATTTGGAGAGGAAAAAAAAATAAGATCAAAAATTTTTTCTGAACTTCTTGTTCGCTCAACTTTGAAAATAGGGACGCACTACAACAAACAAAGATGTCCGACTCCTTGACTAGGTAAGTATAATTATGGTAGTATATATATGAATTTTTTATTATTTTTTTTTTACGTTGATCTAACAATTTTATTTTACCAGAATTGCTATTGTCAGTACTGACAAGTGCAAACCCAAGAAATGTCGTCAAGAGTGTAAGAAGGCTTGCCCAGTTGTCCGAACTGGCAAACTCTGTATTGAAGTAGATCCTGCTTCAAAGATTGCTTTTATTTCTGAAAATTTATGTATTGGTTGCGGTATCTGTGTTAAAAAATGCCCTTTCGGAGCCATCACTATCATTAACTTACCTACCAATTTGGATAGCCAAGTTACCCATAGGTACTCGGCTAATTCATTTAAGCTTCATAGACTTCCCACTCCAAGACCTGGTCAGGTTCTCGGTTTGGTTGGTACCAACGGTATTGGAAAATCGACTGCTTTAAAGATTCTGGCTAATAGAGAAAAGCCTAACTTGGGTAAATTTGAAGACCCACCCAGCTGGAATGACATTTTGGTTTATTTTAGAGGTAGTGAACTCCAAAATTATTTCACTAAACTCTTGGAGGATAATCTTAAAGCTATTATTAAACCTCAATACGTTGACAACATTCCACGTGCTATCAAAGGACCAAAAAATCATGTCGATGAGCTCTTGTCTGCAAGATTACACAGAACTGAAGCTTTTGACGATATATTAGATACATTAGAATTACGTGGTATTTTGAAGAGAGAAGTTGCACAATTATCAGGTGGAGAATTACAACGTTTTGCCATTGGTCTTACATGCGTTCAAAAGGCTGATGTATATATGTTTGATGAACCTTCTTCTTACTTAGATGTGAAGCAGCGATTGAATGCTGCCGCTATTATTAGACAACTTCTTCATCCTACTTCCTATGTTATCGTTGTTGAACACGATTTATCTGTCTTAGATTATCTTTCAGATTTTGTGTGCATTCTTTACGGTGTTCCTTCGGTATACGGTGTTGTTACACTCCCGTCTTCTGTTCGTGAAGGAATTAATATTTTCCTTGATGGTAATATTCCTACTGAAAATTTGAGATTCAGAACGGAATCTCTTCAGTTTAGAATGGTAGATGCTTCAGATGCAATTCCTATTGATCAAGGAAGATCTTTCAAGTATCCCTCCTTACAAAAGACCTTGGGATCTTTTGAACTTAATGTTGAATCTGGTGAGTTTACAGATTCTGAGATTATTGTTATGATGGGTGAGAATGGTACTGGAAAGACTACTTTTTGCCGTCTTCTTGCTGGTGCTCTTGAGCCTGATTCAGGGGTTAAAGTTCCCAACTTAAATATTAGTATGAAGCCGCAAAAGATCGCTCCTAAGTTTACAGGTACTGTGAGGCAGTTATTTTTCAAAAAAATCAGATCTTCGTTTCTTCATCCTCAATTTCAAACAGATGTTTGTAAACCTCTCAGAATTGATGATATTATTGATCAGGAAGTTCAGCATTTGTCAGGTGGTGAATTGCAACGTGTTGCTATCACTCTTGCGTTGGGTATTCCTGCCGATATCTATCTTATTGATGAACCATCCGCCTACTTAGATTCTGAGCAACGTATCATTTGTGCTAAAGTTATTAGAAGATTTATTCTTCATGCAAAGAAGACTGCTTTCATTGTTGAGCACGATTTTATTATGGCTACTTACTTGGCTGATCGCGTCATTGTTTTTGAAGGTAAACCTTCTATTCAATCGTTTGCGAAAAGACCTGAATCTCTTCTCACTGGTTGTAACCGTTTCTTGAAAAATTTAAACATTACTTTTAGAAGAGATCCTGTTTCATTTAGACCACGGATCAACAAGCTTGGTTCTCAAATGGATCAAGAGCAGAAATCTTCTGGTAATTATTTCTTTTTGGAAACCTCTGATGCTTAATTATCAGATCTTTAAAATTGTGTATATTTTCTCCATCCTTTTTTTTTTATCTTAATTGGTTCATTTTATTTATTAAATGTGCTAGTAAATACATACATATGTATGTATGTACCTATATATGTAGGTATGTTGTCTACTGATAGTATATATATATATACAAAATTTTTTTTGAACCACTTTAAGCCCAATCTTTTTCATATTATTTTTTTTTTACTTTATGAAAGATTCTAATTCTAGATACCCAGATACCCACATATGTACGTATGCACATACATACATACCTATATACATGTATGTATATGACATGTGGGGTTAGTCATACAAAAGTCATTCTGTAGCAAATAGATTGTGACTTCATTTACAACATCTAAGATTAAGGAGAAGTAGTGAATATAAATTTTATTAACTTAATTAGAATAATAAATATGTTTAATAATTAGATTTTAATTTAGAGTATGAGTATGACTTGTATTTACAGAATTCTTAACGCGAAGGCTTAGTTTAAATTTTTTTATGTATATACTCTTTTTTTGTTTAATCTGAAAGTTGTATTCTTGTTACACGTATATGCTCTAGATATGACAGGTTGGGATATATTATTGAAACATGGCGTTGCCACGGGGAAAACAGAAACCAGATATACCGTGGTAGGTATAATATAGTAAGGATGTTAGCGCAGGGCGCTGTAATAGAATGTATGGATTTTGGATAGAAAAGGCCGAAATAAATGGGCTCTACTCCAAGTTCGAACCAGGGACGGGCACACCAGCATAGGCAGGCAATTGGAAGTTGAAACCTGTTCGTAATACGCACCATCCAGCATTATGTATACAAAATACACCAGTTTAAATGTTGTTTCACAAGTAGGATAAAAGAAATAGTTGTCTGTACTTGTAGCATGTACTAAACATGCACATTATTCCCCTTTCCCTACCTTAACAATTATGTCTACGGAGTTTTTTTTTTTTTTTTTTTTTTTTTCTCCCAGACCTACTTCTATGACTCTGCCTTCGTCATTTGGTGAATAGTCGATCTTGTCAGATTATCATTCACTTCAGCTGTTTTTTATTCTATGAGAATGGAGTCTTGGAATCCAGATCCTTCTGCGCTGGAACAACTAGTAACACTATTGACGCAGTCTCTTTCACCTGATAACGAGTTACAGCAACAGGCTAGTCAGGTAAGTTTTTATTTATTCATTTAATATCATCATTATTGTATCCCCAATCGATGCTATTGAATTAAAAAATAATCATCATTATTTTTATTTTATTTTTTTATCTATTTAATCTTTGTTGATATGTTTAACCTCCATTTGAATTAAAACTAACTAATATTATTTCCAGGCTTTGAAAAATGCTAGATCGATGCCAGATTTAAATAAATATTTGGTATTCTTACTTGGTGCTGGTGAAAACGTTGATGGAAATATCAGATCTTCTGCTGGATTGTTACTTAAAAATAATATCCGACCGGACCAAGACAATTCAGTTATAAAAGCTGCAGTAATTCGAGCACTTATGGATCCTACACCCTTAGTTAGTAATATTGCAGGCACTGTTGTAACGACTCTTTTCGCTTTAGGTCAGTTCCCGGAAGTTTTATCTGGTTTATTGATTCTTAGTTCACAGGGCCATGAAGGTCCAATGGCTGCTATTGCTAAAATATGTGAAGATTCAACCCGTGATCTTCCAGTTGGAGAAATAGTTCCTCAACTTTTGAAACTTGCAGAGAAATACCCATCCCTTGCAATTGGTTCAATAAATCATTTTGTAGAAGCTAAAATTCCAGAAATGGTCAGTTTTCTGGATCATTTTCTAGAATTATTGTTTAATTTGGCAAATAGCGAAAAAGGACAAGGGAACGATGAAAGATGCAAAATTGCACAAGCATTTGTGGCTATTTTAAATTGGACTCCTGACAAACTTGTATTACATTTGCAAGGTATCGTCAATTTTTCATTGAGATGCATAGTTTCTGACGTTGATTCTGATGAACAAGTTGCTAAAGAAGGATGTGAATTTATTTTAGCTGTGGCTGAATCAAATGTTATTGAAGTTCAACCATTACTTCCTGAAATTATACCCGTGATTTTAAAAACAATTGTTTATTCGGAAAATGATAGAATTATGTTAATGGAATTACAAAAGGATAATGATGAAGCTGAAGATAAACCAGAAGATATTAGACCTAACATGATTAAGACAAATAATGCACATCAAAAACTCTCAAGTCGAGATAATGATGATGATGATGACGACGAACAAGCGTTGGAAGAATTATCAGAGTGGAATTTAAGAAAATGTTCTGCTGCTGCCTTAGATGTTTTTGCGACTAAATTTCCCGAAGATGTTCTCACTATCGCGTTACCATATTTGAGAGAAGGGATTGTTTCTGATCAATGGTATATACGTGAGGCCTCTATTCTTGCGTTTGGGGCAGTTTCGTTGGGTTGTTTTGAACTGGTACATTCACACCTACCAGAACTTGTTCCATTTTTGGTCTCTACATTATCTGATACAAATGCTCCTGTGAGACAAATTTCTTGTTGGACTCTTACTCGATATAGCAGTTGGATTGCATTTCAATCAGCTGAAGGGATGAATCATGAATTATATCTACAGCCAGCATTAGATAAGATCTTAACATGTTGCGTAGATTCAAACAAGCAAGTTCAAGAAGCTGCTTGCAGTGCATTAGCTACATTAACAGAAGATGTTGGGGAAGACATGGCACCATACGTTGAAATTATTTTGAAGCAATTGGCTGTCTGTTTTGGGAAATATAAATCGAAGAATCTTTATCATCTTTACGATTCGATACAAACTCTTTTGGAACGCGTTGGCCCTACTGCATCTAATTCCTTATATGCAGATATTATTGTACCACCTCTTATGCAAAAGTGGGCAACTCTGGAAGACTCAGATAAGGATCTATGGCCATTATTTGAATGTATTTCCTCAGTCGCAGCTACTTTTGGAACATTGTTTGCCCCTTATGTGCAGGAAGTTTTTCATCGGGGAATACGGGTTTTAAAAACCAATTTAGAACTTGATGTTGAAGCATATTCCATGCTTACCGGACAAATTCCCGATAATGAATTTATTATTACAGCATTAGATATGATTGATGGTATTGTTCAAGGGGTGAAGTCTGAATCCATACCGTTATTAGAATCTGTTGATTTTATTGGACTACTCCTGAAATCTATCACTTCTGAAATTGTTGAGATAGCTCAATCAGCATTGGCATTGTTAGGAGATATTTCTTCTTATGCACATCCTTTTCTACCGAAGAGTGATCGATTTGATGAAGTTATGAAGACTACGTTGGCACAGATGGATTTAGGACGTGGACCTGCTGTAGCTAATAACAGTATTTGGGCCTCTGGGGAACTGGCCATAAAGATGGGTTCTTCGATAGCACCATATGCAGAGGCTCTTCTACAACGATATATCGATGTTTTAAATTCAGAGACAGATCCATCTGTTTCAGAGAATACCGCGATAGCGATTGGGCGGCTTGGGCAAGCGGTGCCAGAATTGTTGGCACAGACTTACCCTTCCTTAATTTCTGAATGGACACGTTCTATAATCGATGTTTTTGAAACGGATGAGAAAGACTCGGCATGCATTGGTATGGGGATGGCTTTAATAATGAATCCATCATCAATCCCATCTCTACAAGATCTTGTAAGTGTGATTCAAGTATTTGGACACTACGTGGAGCCTTCTGATAGATTAAAAGAGATGAATCGAGAAGTTTTTGGTTGTTTTAAACAATTGATGGGCCCAGAATGGCCAAAGGTAGTCGAAATGGCAGGGCAAGAAGCAGCATTGAATATATCTGGTCGATATGGCATGGCATAATCTTGATACTATTGATATTGAATCCACTTTGTCTTCTTTGAAATTTTGTAAAGTTAATGAAAGATTTTGTTTACGCCGTGCTACAAGTAATATACATATACCATACCTATGTACATACATATGTACGTTGATACAATGATGAATATTCAAATACAATCTCATACGTGTGTTTGTATTCACCATAGATAGGAGGAGTCAAGGTGAAACTATTTTGAAACGTCAATTTCCAATTGCTGTTACTTTTTTTATTTATTATATTTGTCTTTTCATTCTTTCCCAAATTCAGTTATATTTGTTTCCATTCACCTTTTTTTTTGTCTTTCTATGATGTAGTACATAGTACTAGGTACATATAGTCTATTCATTTTTTTTTTAATTTTTTTTTTTTAGTTTTGTTTTGTTTTTGTTTTTTGTTAACACAGAGCATTTTTACCCCTTATCAACTTGTTGTTCAATTCATTTTTGGATATTGACATAGTAATACCCAGCAATGAGTCAGTTTGACGAGGAGGACGAATGTTACTTATCGGCTAGTCCGCCTATTTTAGAGGATACCATTGATTTCCAATACTTTCATGCGCTTAAAACATTCACAGCAACAGAAGATGGCCAAGCTTCAGTAGTCAAAGGTGACGTTCTCATATTATTGAACGACACAAATAGCTACTGGTGGTTGGTAAAACTTGTCAAAGATAATTCAGTAGGATTTTTGCCAGCTGAACATATTGAGACCCCAACAGAACGTCTTGCGAGACTAAATAAACATCGAAATATCTCATCCGCTGACACCACCAATCCTAATGGCGTTACTGATGCTGTTGATGAGTCTGACCTAATAAATGATGACAGTAATGAATACACTCGGTTAAAAAACTTAACTATTCATACGAAATTACTTAAGTTAAAGAAACCAAACAAAACAGTATCTTTCAATACCTCTACTCGATATGTATCTGCATCTGAATACTCTTCTTCTTCGAATGAAGAAGATGATTTAAATTATGGCAGTACATTTTCCGACCAAATATTTTATAGTGATTCAGAATCTGAACAAGAGCCATTGGTTGAGCATTCTTTTGAAAATACATCTTCGAGCACGATATCCGACACTAATTATATACATAGTTCTTCCGCTGCAAACTTGTGCTTACAGCCGCTACAAGACCACAACAAAGAACAGGACCAAGCAAACAATACGCAAAATGAACAAGATATGAAGGATATTACATCGACAATAAAAAAATTACCGATATCGCAATTTGGAGGGAGCATGGAACAATCGATAACCGGACAACCTTCAAAGAGAGGTTTATTTGGGTTTCGATCACATAAAAAACAAGTTTCTTCATGTTCATCCAACGAATCCACGACATCTGTGAAAAGACGATCTTTATTAGCAGCAACTAAAAGTTCTACAGAAAATTTAAAAAGTAACGCTAATGGAGGAAATCCTCTATTTAACATCCTTAAACGACATTCAAGTTCGTCGCTTACGCGGAACTCTATTGTGTGTAGTGAAGTTGAACATGAGGTTGAAAGGCAGGTTCTTTCATCTCCACTGGTGCGAGTTCGTTCACCCTCTATTGACGTTGAAATGCCTTTTCAATCATTTGACACGTTACCAATGCAAGACATAACGTCGACAACAGAAACTCCTACTGCTGCGCAGAATAATATGAATTATATTCAAAAGACAGATCTTCAGGTAGATAAGGATACGGAACCATTACAATATGGAACACCAACATCTGAGGGTCGAAATAATAGTACATTGGACTCAGATGATGAAACAACAACTGCTACAAGTCTTTCAGATGCCGATCATGGCTCATCACTTACTGAATCAATTGACTCACGTAACAATTTACATTCTTTGCCTTCATTGCATTTATCGAATAATCATTCTTCGAACATTCCTAAGGATACTAAAAGATTTTCTTCGGACATGGTCGACTTTGGCACTAACATTCATCCTGACATCGTTCCCATCTTCAAAGATACGACTGTACGCCTTGACCAAATCAATGAGAAGTTGACCTTTTTGTTGAACACCTACATGTTGAAATCAGTTTCTGGAAAAACTTCTACTTCAATTAATTCTTCAAGTCATGTTATTTATTAGGGTATTTTCGTTAGTCACCACTTCTTTATCTGTATTTTATTTGTTTCTATGGTTAATAAAGTTTGCACAGCATTTTTTTCATACTGTATGGAATTTCCCAGCAAATTATTTTTTGATGATAAGGGGACACATAACATATATAATAAAAACAAAAGGTATGTACATACCGACCAATCAACATGTATTTTCTATATGTAATTTCAATATTGTATATTTAAGAGGATTTGGAACTAAATGAAAAATAAGTCAAAAGCTTCTGAAAAATGTCGAATATTATTAAATACAGGTAAGCATATGTAGGGATGTAGGTATATATCACGTCACAATTAATACAGCATGTCTAAGCACTTGTTTAAATAAACAACTGACAAAGTTGCATCACAATTTACCTTTAAACGCAGGAACCACCATCGGCTCATAAACTTGACTAGTTAAACTATCACCAGGAACATTTGAATGACCACTCAAAGATCTAACATCAACCATCGATTCATCAAGATCAGCAAGAGTACATGCGCCTACAAGTCTCATATTCATTTCCAATTCATCCTTTAGGAGTTGCATTGCTCGACTTACACCAGGAACACCGTAACTTGACATAGCATACAAAAATGGTCTGCCAATTCCAACTCCACGGGCGCCCAAGCATAGTGCTTTGATGATATCCGTTCCACGTCTAATTCCTCCATCAATAAAAAGTTGGAACTTTTCAGGATCATAAAGTCCCACACGTTTCAAATCACTAGTTACTTCAAGGAGAACTTCAATTGAAGATCGAGCAAATTCAAGTTGACGACCACCATGATTAGAAATTACAATACCAGCTAGACCATACTGAGCTGCTTTGACTGCATCGTCACCACGTTGAACACCTTTCAAAATAATAGGCATATTGGTGGCAGATTTGAACCAGTTAATATCTTTCCATGACAAGGATGGATCAATAAAGGAAGATATGGCTCGGGCTGCACCCTGAGAACGGTCGATATTTTCTTCATCATCACCTTGGACGTCAGCAGCATCTTCATCGTATTTAGAGCGCATATCTTTTTCTCTACGGCCCAATTGAGGAGCATCAACGGTAATAAAAAGACCCTTAATTCCTCGTTTCTCAGCATGTTGAATAATCTTACGTGTAATTTCACGATCAGAATTGACGTAGAGTTGGAGCCATTGAGTTTGTTTATCGGTAGCGGCGTCCACTATTTCATCGAAAGAACAGGAAGCCAAAGTAGGGATCATTTGAATAACATTATGCTTGTCCGCAGCTATTGTCAAAACCATTTCACCATCTTCATGACCTAATCTCCCTAAAGCAGTTGCAGTTACGTAGAAAGGAGCATCTACTTTAGTTCCCAGCATTGTAGTTGAGAAATCGACGTTAGCGACATCTACGAGAACCTTTGGTTTAAACCAGACTCTATGGAAAGCAGCATGGTTCTCTCTCAGTGATATTTC
This sequence comes from Geotrichum siamense (nom. inval.), assembly GCA_030568955.1. Classification (NCBI taxonomy): domain Eukaryota; kingdom Fungi; phylum Ascomycota; class Dipodascomycetes; order Dipodascales; family Dipodascaceae; genus Geotrichum; species Geotrichum siamense (nom. inval.). The sequence continues at coordinate 27,532 of JAJMJJ010000100.1, read as the reverse complement.
ATCATCAGCACCAGAGGAATAGTAGGACCAGGCAGTTTTCGTCATTACTTTTCGAGCGACATACTCAAAATCAAGAAGATTATAAACCTGTGAAAGGGGTGGCTTGTTTGCTTCATTTAATGCCCTGACACGTTCCTCGTCATCCTGATCCTCATCTTCCTCATCATCTAATGAATAATTCTCTTGAATAGGCTTAGGGGGAAGGTCAGTATTCTTTATTAATTGTTTTGTTTGAGGGATATCATTCTCAACATCACCCATATGAAACTCTTGGGCCAAATACTTGTTCATTGTGTCAGGAGGATGGATTGGAGCAAATTTCTTAGTTGCATCTTTACCAGCAAACTTCATGATAATAGCTTCACCCCCAGGATGAATGGGCAAAAATTCAGTGACATTATATGCCTTACCGTGTACAATGACCCAACAGTCTTTCTTTGTATTGTGTTTTTGGACTAGATAGGAGAAATTAGACCGGAAGAAAAACAATTAGGTGACAATAACGTACCTTCGGATAACTTCACCATGACAATAGGAAAATAGATAAAAATAGATAGCTAATATGAGGAACAAGTAAGTAGGAAAATTAGAAGAGAGAGAGGGAGAGAGAGAGAAAGAAAGAGGGAATAAAAGGGGAAAGAAAAAATAATATATACCAGCATATGTACATATGTAAGTATACACATGAGCATACATATTTATATAAAAAGAGGAGATGGTCAAAAATGAGGATATCATAGTATACACATAATATGTACATACATGCCTATATAGGTATACATATATATACGACAAAAGAGTGGGAGATAAATGAGGAGTTGAGGGTAGAAATCCTTGTTATGGTATTAACATACACCTAGGTGCATATGTACCTACATATGTACATATATAATATTTATGTGCATACACCAAAAAAAAAAAAAAAAATAGTGTTAACAATTAATCTCACCGATAAAATAGATAAACAAAACTATATAATTGTTACCGGGACCATGTTTATACCTATGTATATAATTACAAATAAGAATGTGTATATTTCTATCTATCTTGAAGATACTTTTTTTTTAATTTTTGTTAATTCAGTAACATCGAAGATACTTACGTAAGTTGGTGTAAACATTTCCCCACACTATGTTCAAGAGTTTATAGAAAATAGTGGTTACAAATATGTATGTACAGTACGTATATGTATGCACAGCATGTATACGAGTAGTACATATAACTTCTCTGGATCATATAGACAAGACAAGGCATTATATACTTACCTGCTGCATGGTACAGTGGTATTACGCATAGGTTCCAACATCCAATTGCTACCTTGTCCGGGTGTGCCAAATTCCAGTCCCAAGTTCGAACCTGGCACAAAGCACATTTATTTTGACACTTTCCATCTAAAATCCATGCATTCTCTTACAGGGCCCTAAGCTAACATCCTTAGTATATCATGCCTACCACGGTACATCTGGTTTCTGATTTTCCCTATCGTCCCATCATGTTACCGTATCTCAACTTGTCATATCTAGTCGAGAGTATATATGTGTAACAGAAATACAACTCTCAGATAAAAAAACCTACACGTGTACATATATATGTACACAGGTACTTATTCAAATGTTCAATACAGTATGTAAACGTTGATATAAACATATACGTATGTATACAAATGTACAGGAGTTCTTCAAATCAACTCAAAATGAGCTAACCCAAAGATTTTCATAAGAGAATATATATACGTTTCAGAATTCTCACCATGCAAAAACTTAATCATAAAATATACTGAAAATTACATAAACATCATATTAAAATAAAGCTAAAAGAAACAGATTATAGTAGGTAGTAGAGAAGATAAATCTACACAAGTGAGCAAGAAAAGTTTGGGGACGGATATATTTACTTGACTCTGCATTTTTTCTTGGATTATCACCCTACGTATTCGTAATTAGACAAGTTCCATACTACGCTGATGGAAGTTACTCATGCCATTATTTGCAACCTATAGTCTTAAATTGGGTTGTTTTCATACATTATACATAATTTTACATGAAGTGTGTATATATTTCATTTAGTTCAATCTCGCTACATGTCGTTATTATTATTTTATATCATGCTCAATATTTATATCAATGTTATGAATATTTCATACTCTACAATGGGTTTGTTAGTGCTTTTGCATTTTTCTCTTGAATCTCCTTATATGCATTCCTCATTATTCGATAACCCATATGCATTTTACCAATGAAATGATCAGCTAATCTTCGGTCGTTATCCAATCTACTTAGATATGCCCCACATTGTACACAAACCTGTAATTTCTGGTGTCCTGAAAACCCGGCCTTATCAACAAACTTATCAAACTCCAGTTCCTTCCTTATTTTCTCTTCTTTGAGTTTTTCCACCGTCTCTGCCTGTTCCCCTGCTCTCATAATTTCATTTGCTTCACCTAACAACTCGAGTTCTTCCAAACCAACTCTAATTCCAACATCAATCAGTTCTAATTCCTTCACCATTGCCTCCATTTGGGCTTCATCTTCAGGAGTCCGCTCTAACTTCCGATTTGCAGCTTTCACTCGTCGATCACTCTCTTGCACATATCTACCAAGTTCTCTTTCATATTCTCGATCAAATTCTGGAAATTCCTTACCACGACGTTTCTGTGATTCATATTCTAATTTATGTTTCTCCATATGTAATTTTGGACACCGACCTAAGTCTTGCTTAGTACCAACAAAAAGATCATGCGGACAAATTCCTACCAGAAATGATTTGCAAACTTTAGGATCGTGAAGATCAATATCATGGCGACGGCGTGAACGGGGATCAAGGGCATCAGCACCCATTAATTGTTCGAGAAGTTTTCGTTGTTCTGCAGCCATTAGCGCTTCTTAATTTTTTTTTTTTTTTTTTTCAACTATGTACTATCAATTCTAATAGGCAATGCAAAAATTTTAACAAAAATTATCAAGCAAATCACTGAATATCCAGGAAAAGAGTTCGCTGAAGGTTGATATTAAATTCATAGTAGATAGTTTTATACATGTATGTAAAATTATTAAAATAAAAAGGGAAATTTCAATATTACATAATTACACGTGAAATTTACCCAATCTGATAATTGGAATATAGCCAGCAAGACAAACTCTGAATGATTTTTTCTTCCCTTCTTTCTGCATTTCCTTTTACAAATAATCATCATTTAAATAAAATCACATAATGAGATTTTTTTTTTCAGCAATTACTTTGGCATCGCTGGCCCTGACTTTAGAGCTTCAGTCGTCTGAGCTTATTGTTCGATCGGAACGTACAATTGATTCGCGTTACAAGTATGCCAGATCTGATATTTCATATTAATGCTTTTGACTAACACATAGTAGATTTGGGGAAAATACTGTTGAAGTTCCTTCGGAATCTACGTTAGAAGTTACTTTTGATTCTGGTAAAAGAACCCATCAGAGTTCGGTTATTATGTCAAGCCCAGCTTTAGGATTGGATTTAAGCTATCCGGTCCAAGTAAAAGTGTCTGGGAAGGGTAAAATCAGTATTCCTTATAAAAATATCCCGTCGGTATTTTTGACAAAGGAAGCTGGTAATTTGAAATTAGAATTGGCTCTTGGTTCTTTTGAATCAGATTCTGAAACCACCACGAATGAAGACAATTCAACTACCTTATTGACTTTGATCACAGATAATCTCATTTTTCCAGCAATTTCGCCTCATGATAAGCCACAGAGATATGGGCCTAAACCTGAAATTCAACATATCTTTAAATCTGATCCCAAACAAATAAATCCTATTCTCGCCGCCATTGTTGTTGTAGTTATTCTGTTCTCATCGATATTTTTATTCAATTCTTGGACATTGCTGGCTAAAGTAGATGTAAACGGGCTCCCTATAGCGTTTAAATCACATGGCATCCCACATACTGGCTTCTTAATTAGTATCTTGGGATTTGAATATGTCTTCTACAAGTATTATAGAGGTACGTCAATATTTGATACTTTAGCTTTGTTAGGTATTGTTGCGCCTGCAAGCTTATATTTTGGTTCTAGGGCTTTGCGCGAAGTGAAAACTAGAAGAATATCCGAGTCAACTAAGTAATTAGCTCTTTAATTTGGGTTATATTATTTCTTTGGTTTGAATGTAACAAATGGTTGAATAATTATATACTATATATGTATACAAAGATAAAATTATGTCCGTTAAATGCAAAAGTATAATGTTGGTAAATAAAGTAGAGATAAAGAATAAATTAATAAGAAAACAGGATAGGAGAGATGCTAAGGATGAATGATATGGTATAATAGATGTAAGATGTTAGTCTGAATCAGAGTCAGGGTTTGCAACAAAAAGTCGGATCCTTTGACCACCCTTTTCTATACTTTTAACGCTACTTTCACTCGATGATCTAGATCGTTGACCTGGAGATCCTCCTTGACCAGGAACACTTTGTAATGAGGTTGACCTTACTGAAATCACATCAGCATCCGCCAATCCTAATCCTTGTGAATTAATCACTGTATTTGACCCGAATGGCTTGATTCCACCGCCGGAAGCCGTACTACCTGATCGTGAAACATTTGGACTCTCGTCCTCATCAGCAGCTTCACTTGCCAGTAATCTAGGTGTTAGGTGTGAATGCCTGATGTCCATTGTTCGTCTTTGTGATGCCATTGCTCTGGCACCAACAGGTAGAGACTTTCCCTTATTTGATCGTTCCGCAATTCCAATAGGAATACCCCAAACAGTTGCCGGAATATCGCACCATACAGTAGCTGAACGTCGCCTCAGTTCATGTACGTAAAATGAACCAGATACATTCGAGTGCTGTTGAAAATCTGTTGACGATGTACTAAGTCTAGATCGAGTGGTTGTGATAGATGAACGTTGTTGTTGTGAAACAAGTGGTGGTGACGGAGTTCGCGCTGCGGATAAAGGAATTAATGGTGTATAAGATGGCTGGTGATTTGGATATGTATCTGTAGTTGAAGGGAGTGATGCATCATGTACAGGGATGCGTTTTATAGGTTTTCTGGTAATATTGTGTGTAGAAAGATCATTTGTCTCAGTAATTACCTGGGACGTACCACCGTTCTGAAGCGAATTTGGAACCACCATGTTATATATCAATTCAATATATTATCTAGACAATAAATTTATCCAAGAGGTAATTATCAGTGTAAAATTTGATAGTACCAATGAATAAAAAAGCACTTGAATAATTTCAAGATTACAATAATTGTTAATATCAAAATACACGACGGTATATTATCCAAGTGGGGTGCGGAAAAAACAATAAGATAACCCACAAGAAAAAATAAGAAGAAAATAATAAAAAAGTTTTTGCACATGCCAAGTCTCAAGTCTTAAAAAATTAATCATAAGCATCTCACTACCATGAATGCATCCTACCTAAGTATCTAGGTAGCCAGCTTCAATTTACAACGATCTTACACCTTTGAGTTAAAGCCTGAACTAAAGAATACTTAGCATAGTCTCAGGATTACAAAAGATGTGAAAATTTATCTGAAAATGAAACGTTTCAAGAGTCGACTAAGTTATTGTCAATCCACCTTTTTTCCCCTGTGCTCATATTCCAAGCAGCAAATATTTTCCCTTTTATTAAACCGAGTGGTACCACTCCATAACTTCGTGAGTCCAAGCTCATATTCAAATTATCACCAGTTAACCAGCAATGACCATCTGGAACTTGAATGAACTCCTGCTTTCCTCCTGCTGGATCAACCATTATATAATCACCAGGCATCCCTGAAATTCGTTTGCACACTCTCTGTCCAGAATCAGTTGGTTTCAATGCAACCACAACATCACCAACTCTGCAGTTACGACCACGAGAACATGTTTTGTCAGCATGCACAAAATCATTAACGAAATGCAATGTTGGAAGCATGGATTCACCATGAGTTTCTGAAAATTCATAGATGTGAGAATGCGTAAAATGTGCAAAACATGCAATTCTTATTGCCCAGGACGAAGTTCGAATAATATATGATAACATCTGTAGGAAAGTATAGATCTATAGTTATAAATAGTCGGGGACGCTCTGATCAACTGGTTCGACGTTTGTTAGTGTGTTGGATTACAGTTGGTGCAAGAGCAAAAAGAGAAAGAAAATAAAATAAAATAAAATAAAATAAAATAAAATAAAATAAAATAAAATAAAATAAAATAAAATAAAATAAAATAAAATAAAATAAAATAAAATAAAATAAAATAAAATAAAATAAAATAAAATAAAATAAAATAAAATAAAATAAAATAAAATAAAATAAAATAAAATAAAATAAAATAAAATAAAATAAAATA
>JAJMJJ010000100.1:0-21111 GCA_030568955.1 Geotrichum siamense (nom. inval.) | reverse complement strand
GGGAGATTACACACGTTATCACTATGGACATTGTTCTATGGTATATTTCATATGCATGGATCATTCTCTACCTAAACACTCATTAGAAATCAGAATTTGCAGGCATGTCAAGTTGTTCATCAAACATCTCTTCTTTTGGTTCTTTCGGCTCTTGATTTTCTGCCCATTGAGTAACATCATCTAAATATGATAATATAGTTGATATTGATTCCGAATCATTTGATTTCAGTGGCAAAAATTGAACCATCCCAAAGTCATCAACTAAGTTGGCTATATTTTGATTCAATTTGTGAAATTCGGGGTTGGTTTGTGCATTAGCTTCATTCACCAACAAAAGAGGATCTGGATTCAAAAACCTTTTCATTTCACGTTTACTCACTGTGCTAGAGTTAGGTTGAGGATGACAGTCAGCTTCTCCATTGGAGTCTTCTATATTGGTGGGTGTTGGTTCAATTAAATCCATTTTTGATAAAATGTTGATGTGTGGAGTTTCTAGCAAAATCATGGCTGACATCGCACTGAGCACCCCTGAGAAAAACTTAAGTCTGTCAATCACAAAAGGAGCTTCGAGTAAATACGTAGCGCATAAAGAAAAATTCATTTGTCTCTGCAAAAAAGATACTATCCTTGGTAACACAGGTACATGTGTATAAAGTTCAATTTGTCCTGGGCAATCAAAAATTAGAAATTCTTCGTCATAATCTCCAATTTGATCTGCTAGCCAATCAAGATTGTTCATTAAAAATTCAAAACAATAAACAAGTCCACCATTAGGACCTAATTCAAGTTCTTCCATAACGTCTTGTAGGGAAATTAAATCTCTAATATCGACTGTAAACTCGTACTTCGTAGGCTCCGCAGCAGGATCAAGGTTCACAATGTGTGCACGTCGGCCTATAGATGTCATATGAGAAATTAACGCATTACAAAATGTACTTTTTCCGGCACCCGCAGGTCCTAATACTAAAATTCCAACTCTTGACATAGCTTAATTTCTGAAGTTAGGTAACAAATCTTTGGATGGTTTGTAAAATGTCAATACTGGAGGAAAATCTCAGTTGAAATTGCTCAAACTCCCAACTTGGAGCATATGCACGTGACATTACAGAGTTTCTGTAGATGCGGATGATCAAGAAAAAAAAATTAAAATTAGTCTAATAAGAGTAAAAAACTGTTTATGGTTTTAGAGGGATCATCGAGATATCTTTTCCTCGTATTTTAAAGATTGTTGGAGTTAATAGCAATTGAAATTTGCTATGATGACTACAAGATGGGAAAGGGTTAAATATCATGGAAAGTGTGCAAGAATCTTCGGTTGTTATATAATCAGTTTGTATGTTGTCTACCCTATTGTATGGGGATGCCATGGTATTACGCACAGGTTTCAACTTTCAATTGTCGATCTGTCCGGGTGTGCCAAATCTCAGTCACTGGTTTTCTCTAGGGCCCCGCTATGGTTCCATAATATGTCCCAACCTGTCACATTTCCGATAAATATGTGTAGCAAGAATATAATTCTCATAAAACAAAAAATAAAATCCAAATTAGGAAAAATAAAAAAATATAAAAAAAATAGAAGTAAAATGAAAGATTAATATCTACTTCTGGAACATCTGTACCTACCTACTTATATATGAATTATGTATATATGTATTCATTCTTTAAATAAACCAAAATTCTTCTTGCAAGCTTAGTGTAACTAAATAATTGCAAAGTCTAATTGATTAGAAGATATAAAAAAATAAATAATTAAAATAAATAAATAATTTAATACGTTCAATGCAAACACAAAGATAACTGGGAACCATACCGGAGTATCATAAGAATCATTCATGTATTGTTTTTTTGAAAATGTGCACACCATTATATTAATGAGTATTCAACGTCTTGTCCTTCAAAATCCCTAATTTTCTCTTTTTTGGTAAAGGATCAGATGGTGACCTTTGGGTAGTGATTAATTTTGTAACATGGATATTTGGGTAATTGTCATGAATAATAGTGAAACAAGATTCATCACTAACTGGTTCATCTTTAACATCACATTCAGATAGGGACAAATCAGAAGGAGATGAAGAGCTTTGTGGTATTAAGTCTGGGACATAAGGTTCAGTGATTGACCGTTTAGCCTTCACGGGTCGTTTATTTGATTTGTTCGCTCCTTCAGATTGAGTTCTAGATGCCTTTCTATTGAGTTTCTGTTCTGCTGCAATAGCTTCTAGACGTTTTCTTTCTGTTTCATAGAGATCTACTATATTCGGGATACATTGGCAATCTCCTGTTACCACAAGATCAAAGTCTTTCAACACATGTTGTGGTGGCTCTTCTAAATTAATCCATATTGCAGCACCATTAGCAGCATGAACAGCTTGAATTAATTCTTTTACGAGGCGTTTGACTCCTGGTACTTTCAATGTGGTTCCAACCACAATTAACCCGTCAGGCCGTTTCTTTAAATCCAATTCGCAAATTTTTCCAATCGCCTCTGCTTCTGGATTGATTTCATTGTACAAAACAATTCTTGGGCGTAATCTACCAATCCCTTGTGAACGCTTCCCTGCAATTCGACGTACGTATTCAAATTCTTTGCACTCTGGACATTCAGGAAAGCATTCCTTCCCAAAAATATCGGGATTAAATTCACCAATCCAACTACACTTTGTGCAGTTCATCATCCTCACAGTACCATGAAGTTGTACAGTTTGAGGCCATGGCGCTTCAAGCGGAGTCTTTGTTAACAAATGCGACATTTCTGTATCTAAACAATCAACATTCTGGGTATACATTCGGAGAAGTCTATCATTTTTTGCAATTTCGTTTAAAAGACTGTGAAAACTTGTAGGTTGAGCGTTGTCACAAACTTCATAAAGGTTACATACGGTTTTCTGAAATTGGGATGAAGCTTTTACGTCTTTAAACACCACAGAAGCATCGAATAGTTGTTGACCAAACTCACTGTTTCTGAAAATAGCACTATTTGACGAACGAAAGTCAGGAATACCAGCAGAAACAGAAATACCGGCTCCAGCAATAACAACCAGTCTTTTCGAATGGGTAAGGACATGATGTAACACAGAAATATCTGCTCTTAGCATTTGGTTTTCCTGCAACATTTTAGAAGAAATATCTTTTGATAAATCTAGTGATTGATCATGTAATCGTTTTGGAAGTTTCGGCTTTCGTAAATAAGATATTTTCCTAGGAGAGAAATTAAATTGGTTCTCTTCTGGTAGTGGAGACCCTGTAATCTTGACACAATCTTTCGTAGTTTGGTTTAAAGGAGAACATTCATCGGTCACAACCTGTTTCTTCCCATTAGAATATGAAACATCTTTTTGTAATTCAACCTTTGAAGAGTCATCAATAGCGTTGAACATTGTAATGGACCGCACTGTAAAAGGAAATAGAGGCAAAAAAAGGTATGACAGCAAAAAAAGCTTTTAGGAATACATATTTTAAAAATGTGAAATAAATCCCATATGGAAATCAATTTCATAACAACATTGAACATTTGAAGGAAAGTCGCAGCCTTGTTCCTGCATTTACACATATGAAGTACTCCTCATGCATTACGTAATTATTTGTTGGTATTGTCATGAAATTTTTCGGAACTGCCAAAACGTTGTCACTTTTTATACAAGTAAGAATAATTTCCTATATATTAAGACCTATTGATACATTTTATTTTTCATTTATTTATGCGATGGTCCAAATTAATGAAATAAAGGAAAACAATCGTGAAAATCGAACTGCTGCTCATACACATATTCGTGGACTAGGACTCGACGAGCGTGGGTATGCTAAATCTGTTGATGGTGGGTTTGTTGGACAAGCACAAGCCCGAGAAGCTTGTGGTGTCATTGTAGATCTTATAAAAGCGAAGAAACTTTCTGGTAAGGCTATCTTGTTGGCAGGTAGCCCTGGTACTGGAAAAACTGCTTTAGCCCTTGCAATTTCACAAGAATTAGGTCCTAAGGTTCCTTTTTGTCCGATAGTCGGTTCTGAGGTGTATTCAGCGGAAGTCAAGAAGACAGAAGCACTGATGGAAAACTTTAGACGGGCAATAGGATTGAGAGTAAAGGAGACGAAAGAAGTGTTTGAAGGCGAAGTGACAGAATTGACACCAGAAGAAACTGAAAATCCATTGGGAGGATATGGAAAAACCATCAGCCATGTTGTAGCTGGACTCAAGAGCGCCAAAGGAACAAAACAATTGAGACTAGATCCAAGTATATATGAGAGCATTCAAAAGGAACGTGTTTCTGTTGGAGACGTCATTTATATAGAAGCTAATACCGGAGCTGTCAAAAGAGTTGGAAGATCTGACGCATATGCTACCGAGTTTGATTTGGAAGCTGAAGAGTATGTCCCATTACCCAAGGGAGAGGTTCACAAGAAGAAGGAAATTGTGCAGGACGTTACTTTGCATGACTTAGATGTAGCAAACGCTAGACCTCAAGGAGGACAGGATATAATGTCCATGATGGGGCAGCTTATGAAGCCAAAGAAGACCGAGATCACTGATAAGTTGCGACAAGAAATTAACAAAGTTGTTCAAAAATATATTGACCAAGGTGTTGCTGAATTGATTCCCGGTGTTCTTTTTATTGATGAAGTTCACATGCTTGATATTGAATGTTTTACCTATCTTAATCGTGCTCTGGAGTCCACTGTGTCGCCGATTGTTGTTCTTGCTTCCAATCGTGGTATGACTACCATACGAGGTACGGATGGTACACAAGCACCTCATGGAATTCCAAGTGATCTCACAGATAGACTCCTCATTGTTCGAACCCTTCCTTATAATCTTGAAGAGATTAGAACTATTATTGAAAAAAGGTCTCTTCTGGAAAGTTCTCCCGCCACACAAGAAGCTCTTAACAAATTAGCAGAACATGGCAACAAGATTTCTTTGCGTTACGCACTACAGCTATTGGCCCCTTCTTATGTTTTGGCAAAGTCAAAAGGTCGCAATGAGATTGATTTATCAGATGTGGAGGAGTGTGAGTCTTTGTTTTTAGATGCCAAGCGTAGCACAATGATATTGCAACAGAACGACACTTTTTTGAAGTAATATTACTTACATATGTATGTATTATATGTGTATGTTTTGGAATTTATCATCAAGCATCTCATATACTTTATTTAATATAAACCTCTGTTTTCAATTCATGTGTACGTACATATGTACATACCTTGGTATTTACCTATTTATGTGTGTACGTATTGCAGATCCCTAATTCTCACCCCTTAAGTATTAATTCTAGGATTTATGTTTTGCTCTCAAGTCTTGTCGCTGCCTACATTTGTATATAACCATTGTAAAGGATCGTCGTTACGATGTGACCTTTTATTCATCCCTTTTACTTGCCATATATTCTGTATCATTTTTATAACAACTTATTTGAATTTGCCGTTATGATATTTTATTTAGGTTATCTGTTCCTGAGGACTTAACAATCTGTAGTGTACTGTCATTTTAATATTATCGTTAGGTGTGACGGAAGTAATACTTTGGGCCAATTTATGTGTCAGATATCATTATTCCGGAATATGTTACAAGAGCATCTTTCACCATGTTCCACTGAGAAATAGGCCAAAGTTACAGACCCCACTCTACTGGTACATTCTAACGGCTTAACGGCTTCTAAACGACAACTATATAATAAGAAGTGATTCCCTGAATGATATATTTTCTCCATAACTCCACATTCACAAGTCACTTTCATTTGAGACAATTAGAAATACATTGATTGTTATCTTTATTCGTTGATCTTAGCTAAGCTTCCAGCTTTTATGAAATTGAGGACCTGATAATATGCAATCAATTTGTTCCCGGATTGGATGTTCTGCAACTGCTGCCTTAATTTTCGACAGCTATTATCACAGAATTTGTGAATGATACATTTGGTCAAAAGAGTTGAATAATTGAATATCAAATTAATAAATAGATAAAATGACAAGTTGGATATATTATTATATGTTATTCCAAACATCCGTAATCAGTCGTCCGTTTCTACGGGAATATCTTCATCGGATTCGAGTTTAGGGACTACAGTATCAACATTCTCCGTGCTAGAAGCTGCGTCAACACTGAGAGGTGTCATTTTTGTTGGTTTATCATCAGTCACCCAAAGGACATTGTTGCATCTAAAGTACTGTCAGCCAAAAGCTCCTATCAAAACAGAATTAACATTATGATCCAGAATTGACACATACCTAACCAGGATTTCCCCTAATTTGCCCTTTTCAACATCATCAACAAATTCGACTGCATTATCTAACTGTAAGTTCATGTAAGAATCAACTGACAATAGAACTCCACGATATTCCGTACCACTCCATTTCAACCTCACCTGAACATTTTTTCCAGTTAAATCTTGAAGAAATGGTTTAGGATTAATAGGTGCAAACTATAGATAAAGAAATTTGTTAGTTTCTCAAATGAGTTCCCCAAATATAAAAATTAAAAATAATAACAAGAAGCATATATGTCCTTACATACAGACATCGTTGTATTTGGCACTCTAAGTTTTGCGAATATGCGAACCCAACAGAATCTACTTATTTGATGTGAAGGATTAAAAATTGGGAGAATTAAATTGCAGGGTAACAATCATTATTTCACGAGAACTAGATACAGGTTTACGTTGGGAAGTTTCATGTGCACCCCAAGCCATAATGTCACATAATCAAGGTCGAAATATTTATGAAGAAGAACTTGCATCTCTCAAAACTCTGAGGTCTGCTTTAGTTGCTCTAAATGATGTCACTTGTAAGATCAGCAAAGACCTTGAAGTCGCAGCTGATAACCAGATAGCAATCAATGGTAAGTATTTGAATAAATATTTCACTTCAAGATATACTAACATATCAAAGCCTATAGCAAGGAATTAAATGAAATTGTCAATACAATAAAGCATTAAGAGACAAGAAATTTCTATTATCACATTCTACTTAAATTTGACATAGCTTTTCATTTTTACCTCCGTCATAATCTAATCGGAGACTGGCCCAAACAGTATCCCCAAGTGTAATTGTTAAACCTGCTGCATGGACTAGAGTAATAGCATAAAAAAAGTTGCTGTTTCCTGAACCTAAATCTATCCACAAATGATAGAATGTAGGGCCAAGAACTGAGGTGTATAACATCACCAACACCACTAACAGAGGATAATTTAGTAACGAAAACATCGGTCGGAATAACGCTAATAAGGAGAAATAGAATCCGACATCTCCAATTTCTGGATAAGCTTTAAACGATGCTATAATACCTAGCATAGTAACCAAAGCAAATAGAGGATTGGCTTGAAATCTAAGAGTTAGTGGTAGGCTAAATATTCCGGTGTAAATGTGAAACACCCCTGTAAAAAATGGTCTGAAAAATTCAAACATTTCTGTGATGAAATACCACCATACACCAATATTTGGTGTCAAATCTGTGTAAAATATGACAGTTCCATAACTCGACATTAGGAAATCCCATGAACCTACTATAAGTGATGACAATCCTAGAAATGCAGTCAGGCTAATTAAATAAAAGGTCATCAATTTGAGTGAATGAAAGAATAAAGTACTTTTGGCATCCGCAATCCTTGATAACATGATTAAGGGTGGTGCAAGGTAGACAGGATACAAACTTAAAGTCGTCGCTAAGCCCAATAAAGTCATCGATTGAACAGATCTTTTATTAAATGCTGCTGAAATGGCAAAAAGAATCATGGCGTTGGAAAATACGTTTGTCGATCTGGATAATGTTCCGATGAGAACGTACGGATTGAAAAGATATATTAGGGCGACAATCCAAGGGGGGAGAGACGATCCAGGTCTCGTAGCATTCATCGCTCTAGAAATTTCGTATAGCGCTAGTGCAGAGGCGACATCCGTGACCGAGTATAATAGGTTTACAGCCAACATGCTTGGAGAAACGAATTCTCGAAGAGTTGAAAACAGGGCAAGAAATAAAGGAGACTACCACAAGAGTTAATGACAGTATCAAAGTCCAGCAAAGAAATGAAAACATACTTGATAAAAAATTTTGCCGTCATATGGAGATACTCCACGAGAATAGTGATATAAGCCCTCAAGAACTTCACCATTAGTACAAACTTCAATAGTGAATAGAGTAGTCATCTTACATACGTCTTTTATAAGATGTAACCGGTGTTGTAACCTCAACTCTACCATCAAGGATCTCAGAAAGAGTCGGAATAGATAAAAGTCCAATCCTTAGACAAAAACCACCAAATATTGCTGCTATTAACTTCTTGTCTAATATCATCTTTGATAGTGTCTGAAAGGGTCGATTCGCCGTTCGTGGTAAAATGGAAAAGAATATATGTGATTAGTCAGCTGTTAATAGTTCAATTAGTTGGCCAGTAAAATTTACTACATGCTAATACCATCTCCCTTCATCTTTGGATAGAGACCAGTTGGACATATTTCTTCTAATGGTTCGTGAATTCCAGTTTTTTGACTGATTTACTTGTACTAACTTAATTAAAGGACTTTGAAGCTGCTGAAGATGTTGATGGAGTAAGATTCTCCTTCAACTGTTTTCCAAATGCGAAAACAGAAACCTCTAGAATGACTGTTCCAATTTCGACTCTTTACACACCGCTAAGAACACGAGGAGACTTGCCTATTCTTCCGTATGAACCTGTATCGTGTACAGCTCCTTGCAGAGCCATTCTCAATCCTTATTGTCAGGTTGATTTACGCGCAAAACTATGGACCTGTCCAATATGTCTCGCGAGAAATCCTCTCCCTAACAAATATTCAAACGTTTCACAACATTCTTTACCGTATGAACTTCTTCCGACTAATACAACCGTTGAGTATATCACTTCCAGACAAGTTTATTCGCCTCCGGTTTTTCTGATTGTTATTGACACATGCCAAGAAGAAGAAAATCTTCAAGCTCTGAAGGACTCGATAATTGTAACCTTGAGTTTATTACCCCCTGAAGCAATCATTGGCCTCATTGCATTTGGAGCCATGACTCATGTTTACGAAGTTGGTTATCCTTATGCAACAAAATCTTTTATTTTCCGTGGAAATAGAGACTACACCCCTAGGGAGGTACAGGAAATGCTTGAAATTAGCCCGATGGCTCAAGGAACCAACAGAAATGTCATGACTCAAGCATTTTCAAGATTTTTACTTCCTTTACAAACATGTGAATTCCAAATAACCAATATTTTGGAGCAATTGTGCCGTGACCCTTGGCCTGTTGCTAGTGACAGACGACCTATTAGATCTAGCGGGGTCGCTCTTAGTGTTGCGATTAGTTTGCTAGGAATATCATATCCCAATACAGGTGCGAGAATAATGTTTTTTTCTGGTGGTCCTGCTACAGATGGCCCTGGTTTAATTGTAGGTCCTGAACTTAAAGAACCAATCCGATCACACAACGATATTTATCGTGGAGCTGCAAAACACTTTAGGAAATCTACTCAATTTTACAATTCGATAGCGACACGTGCAGCTAATAATGGCCATGCAGTTGACATTTTTGCTGGTTGTTATGATCAGATTGGATTACATGAAATGGAATCGTTACCTAATTTAACAGGAGGTGTTATGATAATGGCCGATGCTTTTTCAACTTCTATTTTTAAGCAATCCCTCCAAAAAGTTTTTAGTAGAGATGAAGAAGGAAATTTGGAAATGGGGTTTAATGCAATTCATGATATATACACTTCTAAAGAAATCAAAATCAACGGGCTTGTAGGACATGCAGTTTCTCAATCTAAACGAACATCTAGTGTATCGGAAACAGAAATTGGTATGGGTCATACATGTTCTTGGAAAATTGGATCACTTTTTCCATCAAATACTTATGCCGCATACTTTGAAGTTGCAGACACGCCGGCACAACAAGCTCGTGCAGTTATTCAGTATACAACTTTGTATCAACACTCCAGTGGAACTTTCCGATTACGCGTGACGACCGTTGCGAGGAATATGGTTGCGAGTGGCAATCCGAATGTAGGTGCTTCTTTTGATCAAGAAGCTGCGGCCGTGTTGATGGCCAGACTAGCTGTATTTAAGGCCAAAACTGAAGGACCCGACGAATTAGTCAGGTGGTTAGATCGAACATTGATACGCTTATGTCACAAATTTGCTGATTATCAAGGTAATTCATCAGATTCATTTCGATTGACCCCAAATTTTAGTTTATACCCTCAGTTTATGTTTCATTTAAGAAGATCACAGTTCATTAGAGTGTTTAATAACTCTCCTGATGAGACAGCTTTCTATAGGCACTGCCTTAATCGTGAAGATCTAACTAACTGTATTGTGATGATCCAACCAACTTTAATTTGTTTTGCTTTTGACAAGGAACCTGAACCTGTTTTACTTGATTCAGTTTCTGTTAAGCCAGATGTTATTCTTCTGCTTGATACTTTCTTTCAGATTGTGATTTTTCATGGTGAGAGTATTGCACAATGGCGCAAAGCCGGGTATCAAGACCAGGAAGGCCATGAGAATTTTAAAGAACTTCTTCAAGCTCCTCATAAAGAAGTTGGACAACTTTTGGTTCAAAGATTTCCTTTACCTCGTTTTATTGATTGTGATGCAGGTGGATCCCAAGCAAGATTTTTATTGTCAAAATTGAATCCTTCTAATACACATCAGACTAATCAGCAGTACGGATCTGCAAGTGGAACAGCTGTTGTTCTTACCGAAGACCTGAATTTACAAAACTTTATGGAGCATCTTAAAAAACATGTTGTTAATGGTAATGTATAAATTATTTTGATAGAACATTTATATACCTATCTACCAGGTTGTAGGTAAGTAGGTACATACCCCCACCAACCTAATATTAAAACTGATTAATGCCTTATATAATGTCTTATAAATGCTATATAGAAATAAAATACGGATTAAGACCAAAAAAAAATTATATAGGTGATACTTTATAGATATGTCTTTTATTCCTGCCATTCGCTATCTTCTTTATATCTTTAAAACATAAGATAAAAATATAAAAGAGAAAAAATAAATAACGAAGCAACAGATAGGTACCTACCTAGTGCTATGTTTGTGCTTATAAATCGAGAAATAAAACTTGTTTGAAAGGTAATAACTTGTTAATTCACCAATAAGTTTCGCATACATCAAAAAGTTATACTATTGGTACGTCTAAGGTTCTATCAGGTTAGGGTCACTCGGACAAGATGAAACATCATGTGATATAAGTTACAACAATGGCACTGAATCCAATGGGGGTATCGGGAAACAGTGTTGTAACACCTAGGTACTTAGGTAGGTATATAGGCTATGTACATATGTTTGAGTGATGGAGTAAAATATAATAATACAAGATGTGTAGGATATACACCAATATCAGTGTTTAACTACTGATGGAGGACACTTTATTAAGACTGTACCCTGCTGTATGGTTCAGTGGTATTACGCACAGGTTTCAACCTCCAATTGCCGGCCTGTCCAGTGTGCCAAATCGCAGTCCCAAGTTAGAACTTGGCATAGAGCACATCATTTTTGCATTTTCCATCTAAAATCTATCCATTCTATTATAGCACTCTGCACCGATGTCCTTTACTAGATCATATCTAGAGTATATACATACATACATATGAACATAATATGTACAACTCTCAGATTAAAAAAAAAAATAACTTTTCATTCTAGATTCCAACTCCCAATCTTGGAATTTAAATGCTGACAAAGTACTTATATAATATAAAGTTTGATAACTACATGAGGACAATTTAATACTTTTGTTAGATTGGTATTTTCTTTCTTTTTCACTTCTAGATCTCGTATCTACAAAGATTTCTATATGTGTCAATATTATCAGAACAAATTGATTTTATAATGGACATTGGTAGGATTCTCGATGGTACACCAGAACCACCTTCTATTATAGTTGATTTTCTTCTTGATGGTGAACCTGCCGACGCAAATTATGATGGAGAGTATATTTTGCCGGTTCCAATGACGGAATTTCAACGCGAACTTTATGACGAAGTTGTGTCCCTACACTACTCCGATATTTTGAAATTCTATTCCACACCTGTTGGAAAAGACACTAATCAAGTTTTAAATGACTCATTACATGTATTATTCAAAAATAGCCAATTGGTAGGTATACATCCCTTCTTAGTTATTGACCATTACAGACCTTCGAATCTTTTACTCAAAACTGTACCAGCTCAACTTTGCAAGCACTCAGGAAAGTTCACAATTTTATTGCAGGTGTTAGATTTACTTGGTAAAGCACCTAAGCAAGTTGCTATCATATCACACGGGGACAAAATTCAGTGCGACCTAATAGAAGCCCTGTTGTTAGGGAGACATAATTTAAACTTCAAACGATATACTGGAACAAACCTCAGAAACAACGGAGGTGGAGGGAAGGGAAATAAAAAGTATTCAACAGTACATCTTTTTGACTCTGAAAATGAACCCAACGTTGAAATAGATAGCAATATCGTATTTGATTTAATCTTTGCTATCGATAGCAGTTTTGATTCTAAAGTTGATCATATTGTTAAACTCCGAAATCAAGGGAGATCAAATCCAGCGTCTGTGATAAGATTAATACCACACTACTCGGCTGAGCATGTTGCATACAAATATCGAACACTTTTACAATCATGCAAAAATGGTGATGATCATATCTATATGCGGCACGTCGTTGCTGCCACAGTTATTTTGAGAGGGCGTGTGGGATTGATCCCAATAGATTTACGACCTTATTATGCTCAAGGGTTAAAGTTCCTTCAACCTTGGCTGAATAATAATATAACAGCAAAATGGCCTGTCCCCTCTATGCCGGATTTTGATGATTTTTCCGCTCAAGATGTGGAGTTTTCCCTTCTTACCGAAGTAGTTGTCCCAGAGACCGAGAATAATACAAACGGTTCTGAGGTTAATGAGAAGAAAATAGAGGATAGGTTTAATGAGACTTTGGTAGAAGACGAAATGGATGACGATGATAAACACTATTATGACCAAAAACGTTTAAGGAGAGAAGTTTATTCTCCTGAAGTTCCCGAAACTGCGCTGAGTTTTATTGCACTTCCTACAGGTAGTAACCTTGATGATGGTCAAGTTTTAACTCATAAAATTTTGCGGTTGCTAGAAAATGCGTTTACCGAGCTCGGTAAAAAGAATAAGGAACGAATCTCTTTAAAAATGTATACACAGTCCCGCGAACATGACGAAGATACGTCATATTACAAGAATAAGATGTTGAAAGAGACATCTGACCTTGAAGAGCGAATAAGCATTTACAACGGCAAATCCAAAAGATTTGCGGTACAAATTGGAGATTTGAGGGATCAGCAAATAAAGTATGATCAGGAAATTTCAAGGGCAAAGCTAGAATTGTTAGGATCTAGCCAGTTTAAGCATGTTCAAGAACAGACTGACAGAATTGGTGAATTACAAAAGAGTATTGACCGATCTTTTTCCCAAAAAGAAGCTCAAAAGACACAATATGAATATATGAGTATTGAGTTACAGAAAGCTTTTACTTCCTTAACTAATTCTGAAAAAGAGCTAGAAGCCTTTGACGTTGAATTTTCATCGTTGTTACAACAACAGAATGAACGGGAGCGAAGAATGAAAATTATTTCGTTTGATCTAGAAAGAAAAACAATGGATGATATGATCCGTCAACTGGAATTCCAGTTGATGGATAAAGAAGAAAAATTACGTGAAGCATTTGAGACCGAGAAGGTTGTTATGCCCAGAACAAGTAGAAGAAGAAAGTCACCAGGAAACCAGTAAAATTGTTTACGTATCTTCTCACCTACATATGTACGTACACATACATACATTTGTATATAAAAACATGTTTAATTTATTACTTGCGATGTACCTACCTGGGAAAAAAGTACTTTCGCGTTTGATGATTTTTGCTCAATATGGAGTTTGCACTGTGGAAAGCCCCACAAATATTAAACCCACTAGAAATTTTATTTTTCATCGCAGAATAACACGACTAACAAAAACTTCTCATGAAATTGAATAGGATGGATCCTTCTAATTCTACATGAAATTGAATAGGATGGATCCTTCTAATTCTACATGAAATTTCATTTATATTTTTTAAATGCTCCTGCAAATATTAATATAATTATTACAATTCTCAAACCTTTCATTACTCTTTATTAAACGGTTCTTCCAGTTCGTGAGTTACATTATTTTTTTTTATTGTCCAAAATATGTCAGGGAACTGATTTTTTCAGAGATGGATTGACCATTTCTAGTAGATAATGTTGTATAGCAACCCATATGATAGAAACGAGGATTGAAACCGATGCTTTTGGTGGAATTGAGGTAGAGGATTCTAAATATTGGAGTGCTCAAACACAGCGTTCTCCTCAAAAATTCAATATTGGGGGAGCTCATAAATGTCTTCCTGAACTTGTAATTAGCGCTTTCGGTATTTTAAAGAAGGCGACGGCTATCGTTAACTTGACTTACGGTTTGAACCCTAGGATCCCGAAGGCTATCCAAACTGTTACTAATAAAGTTTTTGAAGAAAAATTTAATGGCCATTTACCTTTAGTTGTTTTTTAAACTGGTTCTGGTGCTCAATCTAACATTAATGCCAATAAAGTTATTTTAAACAGAGCTATCTAATTACTTGGAGGTAAACTTGGCTCCAAATTTCCCGTTCACCCTAACTATCACGTTACTATGTTTCAATATTCTAACAATATTTTTCCTACTGTAATGCAGCTGTCCTCAAAATAACTAACTTATTCCTTCTTTTGATGCTCTCTATACGAATATTAATGACGAATCTAAGGAATTCGGTAAAATTATTAAGATTGGACGAGTGATAATAGCCCTCTAACTCTCGGCCAGAAATGTTCTGGTTACGCTGCTATACTTGAATTTGGTATTGCTAGAATTAAATGCATTCTTTCTAGGTTGATATACATCACGAAGGTGGTACTGCTATCGATATGGAAATTAATACTAAGATTGGGTTTAAGAGGCGTATCTACAATTGTAGGTGAGCAATTCTATACTGCTCCCAATTAGTTTAAAGTTCTTGCCACTCATGATGCCATTGTAGAAGCTTCTGGTGTTCTTAATAGAGTAGCTGCTTCTCACAGTGAAGTTCATCTTCCTGAAAATGAACCTAGTTTATCATTTGTGCCAGATAAAGTGAACCCCAATTGGGCATGACTTGACTTCGAAGGTTGCAAAAAATGCTCACAACAAGGAAATTACTTTAAAAGAATCTTTGGAACTGGTCTTCCTTACTTCAGAAGAATTTGATTTATGGGTGAAGTCCTGAAGACATGGTTGGACCAAAATATACAATCCGGTTTCCTTTTTGTTCCTATGTACCTACCTCCCGTATTGACGGTCATTGTATTTACATATAATCACAAAGATAAATGTAGTGTGTGATGGACGGAACGAATATAATAATTGTAATGACAGATGTGATACGGTATATATATCTCAAAGGTAGGTGTAGAAAATTTAGGATGTGATGACTCTCCACAGAGTTACAAATATGAGGTATCTAGTATTTAAAGGAAATACGACATGAATTCAATTCTTGATAATCGTAATTTATCATCTATTTGAAGTATTCTATATTTGAATTTCAGCTTCAACATTGCTTGACGCGTTATTTTCATCACCATCTTCAGAACTATTTCTTTGACTATAAATAAGTTGTTCTTCATCCAAATAAAACTCATCCTCTGTATCTGTCAAAATAATAGCACCGTAATGAGCTTTGGAAGCACTGGATGGTAATTCACCACCTAAATTTTTTGTCCAATCTTCAAGTATGGAAGGAACAATATTTTCTTCCCAATTTATCCACTCGGCTTTTGTAACCCATTTTTCTATAATACTCTTAGCCTCTGAATTCTTTTCCAAAGTATTTTCAACCTTTATAATTTCTCGAGACATTACAGTCAAGAATGGTCCATAACCAAAAATATTTTTGTTCGGGGCTTTTTTAAGCTTTTCATTTTTACGGTGACCCGCAACAATACGTTCAGTAATGCGAGATTCATCAAATAACTGAATTAATATTTCACGATAAGCAGGTGTTAATGTAGAATTTAACGTCAGCGGGGACAAAAGATATTCCACCAATGATGTAACAATTTGATGTAAAAATGTCGTCCAAGGATACTCAAATATGAGCTCAATAAACATTGGAATTAGTTTCATGCTAATAATGTGGTCTAGAAGAGGAATTTGACCAATATTTTGGCAACATATATCAAAATTCCTAGATAAATTCGCATCATCATGGAAATTTTCATTGTCCTTACCTTCTGCCATACTAACAGATTGTACTGTTTCCGTAATTGCTCCAGTGTTTGGAATTCTATTGCTTACTAAATCGTAAAGAATTTTTTCAGAATTTTCATTTTGGTTTAGAAAAGAACCAGATAAACTCAGATCTATAAAAATTGATACTTTTATCAATTCTGATAGTAAGTCAATAGTCTTTATTCTTTCAGAGGTCAATGCTTGATGGGGAATATGTTCACGGCTAATACCAAACTTTGCTATATCGACAAATTCAACTATCTTACTAGAGAAAACTTTAATTAGAGATTCAAGTTCAAGGGTTATTCCAGTATCATGGCTCGGGTATGATATAGTTATTGTTTTCTTATAAGTATTGAATTCATGTGCCAATTTCCAAATAATAGGCAAAATTATATCAGTTCCCCACCTCATTACAGTTCTGGAAGTTATCATATAATTAACAAAACTCTGTAAGTTGCTAGCTGAAAGAAGCTCCCGGGTAAGAGCTATCACTCCATAACATTCTGGGGTTACCATACTGGTCAATATCATTGAAGAGTTCTCGCTAACAATCATCGTTAGATCTCTAAGACACATTGAAAAATCTATTCGAATATTGAGAGGGTTTTGAGGTCCAAGCATTGAAATCAATTCTGAAATAAATTTGGTATTTTTCAATTTATTTATAAAAATTTTGCTCTTCAAAACATCTGCATATCGGATTATCGAGCTTTCTGTTTTATCTTGAGATAATTGTGTAAGGGGAGAATATAAAACGGTCACTGTAGCTACAAAAGCTTCTAATATCTGTGGGTGAATTTTAAAAGATTTAAGCCATATATTGGGTGTAATTTCCAACTCATTACATTCTGAAAGAAATTTGTTTAACATGTCCGTTGCATGTGCCAGTAAGTATCTCCATATACTCATAAAATAGTGACTAGGTTGAGTGATCTCAGAAAAAACTATTTCAGGTAAGAAATTCAATGCTGCTGATTTAAGAATATCTGATTGGTTTGTCACAACAGCAACTGCATTTCTGATAGAAAGTTCTTTTAAATCTTCATTAAGATCAATATTTAATTCTTGATTCTTATTAGTTTTAATATCAATTCTAGAAGAGTTTGGGATGTTTGTCCAGTTATTTGCACCAGAAAGCTGTTTAGTGTGTTCAATATGTTCAGCATTTCCCCAAGTATTACTCTCAAAATTTGCATTGCTGTCATTCTTACTGAAATTGCACGAATTCTTGCAAACAATGTTATTTTCCTTTGTCCGACCTTTGGAAATGTTTTGTACATCATATTCAACAGAAGGAACACCATGAAATTCAATTACCGGCAATGGATCTATTGGATCAGCATCCAAATAATTGTTAGGGTTTATAGATTCGGAATTACTAACAGCATCATCAAACTTCTGATAGTCTGATGAAAGTTCTTTGTCGTCATTTTGTAATGTTCCTTGTTCCAAACTTCTATCGTGAATGGTCACAGCATTCACTTTCACTTCATCAGAATCATTATTCGTCTCAAAACCAATTCCAGTGTAACCACAAATAAACTGGATCATTTCAGAGTTCCAATGTTGAACAACACCATCATTGATCGCGTACTCCACTATGATTGCCATTACCTTTTCCTTCCCTAAAAAGTCCAAGACGTGCGAGTTCTGGTGGAGTGTTTCATATTGAAGAAATGAACTTAATAGAAGAGAGTATACAAATGAATGTAGATCAGGAGTCTTCGCACCCGGGGGTTTAAAACATAGTCGACTCAGATTGTTTTTGTCCTGAATTGATATGTTTGATGGGATTTTTTGATCAGTCAATGGGCGAATGCTCTGAGAGAAATAAAAATTATTTGCAATGTCTATCAGATATTCTATCTTCTCTTTGCCAGAAAAACTGTGTGTGGGTACGCTATCAATGTCACTCATTTTATTAGATCAAGGCGGCAAGAAGATTTCAGATAAATTTGAATATATGAGCTAAAGCTATATGTGGAATCAAAGAATGGCTAAAGCAAATTGATGTAATACACAACTTTCACCAATGATAAAATCAATCTTCAACAAAAGAAAAATTGCGATGTTCACATTGGGGTGACTATACCAGGATCAAAAATGCGGACCTTGTCACTACATCACATAGTGTTAATTTCGTAGCAGCCAACTTTTGGACCATGTTATTGTCACATGATCCTAAAAGTTTAGTTTTTCATTTCAACCTCTTTTGTTAAACAGTTTCCTACGGATAGTTACATAATCAGTGTGTATATCGCATACCCAATCAATGCTACTGAATTAAAAAAAATAAGTTGAGCTCTCCATAGGTATCTAGGTATGTACATACCTGTAGAGTTATAGCTCCAGGAATGTCATAATGCTATTATTTCTTTCAACTTAAAAATCAGCTCAAAACTATAAGCAAGCTGAAATATGATAATTTCATACGCAAAGCAGTATTTCTCGCCTGATCTAAGTTGATTACGGCTGTTTCATCCCTGCAAGGGTATTTTTTTATTTGGTACTTCTAAATTTGATGAGTACATACATATATTCCTTCTTCTTTCTTACACTATCTTTGTTAAAACACAATTTCCTAGTTTTACCCTACGCAAATTTATACAGGTGGGCATCTGATAACCATTTGTTTAGTTACCGACTCAAAAAAACGACTCAAAAAAAAATACCAACAAACTCCAAGCTGAAAATGGTTTCTATACCACTCTTGGTTCGCTCGCAACAAAAAACTGATATCAGTTCGTACAAAAAAAATGAAAATTATCAGTGTTTATCGACGTCCCCAGATAAAACTAAATTACGGCAAGATTGTCAATATCCAAATTCTGATAATTACCATGACTCTACTCCAAAAAGCTCTAAAATTGTCAGCATAATTTTTAAGTAAGTAAATCGGGTGATTTACTGCTCCTAGTACTAACATAGTTTTGCAGATCCTTGGCAATATACTTCATCTATTTAGGCATTTGGGCTTGCCCTTCAAGTTCTTCAAATATTGGTCCCTGTGGGATATTGCATTCAACTGTTAAGTATATTGAACCCCATTATTCCCAATACGCAGTTCCCTACGTCAATATAGGCAAAGAATATACTGCTCCTTTTTTTGATAAAGGTTACAAATATGCCGAACCACATATCAGCAATGTCAAATCATGTGCAAAGTATTCTTTTAGATATGTTCAACCCCATATTATCATTGCTAAACCTTACGCCGTCTCTGCTTTTAAACTTGTTGAATCTCTCATTAATACTATTTTTCAATATGTTGTTGATACATACCACAATTATCAAGAAAACGTACATCCTATGGTGGTGATAAAGTTCCGTTATTATAATGGAAAGTTACTTGAGTACTTGGTGAAACATGCAAGAGGCAAATTTTCTTTCGAAGGAATTGGATCGAGGGAAGGGTGGAAATGTCCTAGGAACTACGGACACAAACTATATAAAGAAAAATTGGAACCACAGATAGAAAGGATCAAAAATGCTATCTGGCCTTCCGATTCAGAATTTCGAAGCGAGATGTCGTCTGAAAAACTAACTGATATAAATATTTTTCTAGGACCAACGGTTAAATCAAATGATTTACCTGTTTCAGTTCCTCAGTTCACAGAGAAACAGATAGTTTCTTCATCACCAGATTTAGCAACATTAGATGTCATTTATAATGCGTTTTTGTCCTCTCTCTTTAGACCTACATATTCGGTCAAGATACGTACCCTTCAATCCTTTCAATACGGAGATAAGTCGCTTCATTCTTTAATTAAAAAGCTGGAACACCCATCCCCCACCAATCCAACTTTAACTGAAGTGGGTGCTATGTTTGATGAAGTAATTGCAAAGATAGAAAGTATATATAATTCACTTGAATTGGATATTCAAAAAGCTTCTACTGTACTTGCTAAGGCCAAATCTGATGCACTATCTTCACTTGAAGCATTGAAAAATAAACCTGAATGGACCTTGGAAATTGATAAAATCAAAACTGTTGAACTCCAAGTCAAGAACACTGGAGGTGAAGAAATTCAAGTTAAACAAACAGCTCGGATTTTATCACAAGAAGCATTATTATATGTTAAAAATCTAAAGGCTAAAGCCGAACATTTAGCAATTCTTGGTCGGAAAAAAAAAGAAATTGAACCTGAGAGTATCAAAGTTGAATTTTATGAGGAGCTGGAAGAAGAAAATGATGTTAATCCTGCATTTATTGCCGAACCAATGGATAGTTTATCTAAGGCTCGAAATTTAAATAACGAAGTGGATATTTCACATCAATCTATTCGAGATCCATCCCTGAATGATTTTAGTTCCAATTTCGAAGAATATACCATAACTGAACTGACAAAAACTGGAAGAGAATCACCTATCGAATCTGATAAATTCAATTTTTCTGATGATATTAAATATGAAAATGATATTGCCATAGGTGCAGATAGGAACGATTTTGAAACACTTACCTCAACCAGAACAAAAATGGTTGTAGTTACAGTTGGTGATGATGGGAAAAAAACCATAAGTACAATAGAAAATGATGAGTCATTAACATCATTTGTATTATGACGACGAATTTTGTAACGTTTAAAAATTTGAAAAGATTTGGTATTCATAACTGTAATAAAAATAAAATAAAATAAAATAAAATAAAATAAAATAAAATAAAATAAAATAAAATAAAATAAAATAAAATAAAATAAAATAAAATAAAATAAAATAAAATAAAATAAAATAAAATAAAATAAAATAAAATAAAATAAAATAAAATAAAATAAAATAAAATAAAATAAAATAAAATAAAATAAAATAAAATAAAAT